>APFE031036669.1:43791-55791 GCA_000404065.3 Pinus taeda | reverse complement strand
TTTTGAGAGTTCGTCTCTTGGAACGTGAATTTGACTACATTGAATATCAGCATATTCCAAGATATTTAAATACATTAGCAGATGTAGTTTCTTCTCGAATGTTAAATAGACATTTTCAATAATCAAAACAATAAATTTAAAAACATTCCATAACATGTTATACAAGATAGCCAGTAATAGTGATATATCATAGCATAGAAGTGTGTCAAATATACATCGTCTTCAATCATAGGTTGAAAAACACCTTATGATCGACAAAAAATGATAGTACAAAAAGATATAAAATGTCGTATGAGTCTACAAAGGCGATCATCCTAACCCTGATGATGATCACGATAAGAAACCACTGCTCGGGCCACCCTACAAAGTAACCTCCTAAGAGGTCTTGGGACCCTAATCACGTAACGTTGTAACCTAAGTGGAATATCATCTATGCTAGTCTCTGGAATATCTACTGTCAAACACTCTAGATGATTCTCCAATTCGGTTAGGGTCTCTGTAGATTGGTCCTGTGGGGCCAGTACTGCTACAACTAGGTGTCTCCTCTCATAGGGCTGGAGAGCGGTTGGTTCCCATGGACCCACATCTGCATTTAAGACTTTTTACTATCAATTTTGGACGATTAAAAAAAAAAAATAGTTAAAAATTTAGAAAGTGTTGAAAATGATTTTACCTGAATCATCCCATTGCTCTCTTGGTGGAAAAGCCATGTCTAGGTCACCATGATAATCCATCCTAGCATATGGAAAATCCTGAATCACGAAAGGTTGGTTCCTCAACCAACGAAAATACTCAGGTGGAAATCGAACAACCTCTGAACCCTCCTCAGGATGACAGGCCAGCGCTGCAACCCATCGCATAATCCTAGGCTCTTAAGGAAGTCCAGCCTCAACGTAAAGGTGTTGTGGGACCAGCATAGGGGCGCTCTCTAGAATAAAGCTCACGACCAGGAAACCATATCCAAAAAAATTTGGTCGTCCATTCTTTTCTCTAGTCAGTTAGCCTTTTACATTCGCCAACACAACCTCGCACCAGTTGAAGATGGTGCCTCGATAACAATCTACTATCATTCGCATCTGGGATCCAGTAGCTACATACAATGCTGCACTCTCGCATATTCTGGTGACAGTGAACGCAATAAATTTAAGTTCAGGATGGGAGATAGTTTTAATATCTATCTGTTTTTCCTCTGTTTGGTCATTGCAAAACTCTAATCGGAGACTAGCGACAAACTAGCCACCTAGCCTAGTCCCGAATAGAGATAATTGTTTGCCTCTCTTGGGCAAACCAGTCAAGAAATATATGTCCTCTAGCTCGATTTCGAGCCGGTGACCACCAATCATGAAACACTGGTCCTATGTGCTCCACCTATCTACCAGCCATTGCAAGAAGTCTACTTGGGCCCTCATGCTAGGTATGGCCTAGAATTTAAATAGTCTGCATGTTTTTAATGCCCGTATTGTAGGTGGATGAATTAATGTGGCTAGATCCACATCTTCATGCTCGCGTTCCCACCAAATGAGCATTTTGTATGTCCTACATTGCAAAAAAGGTGAATTATAACAATTTAGTTCAAAAACTTTTGGGCGGAAATGGAAAAAATTGAAATTTTAAAACCTATTTCGCGGGGTCTTCACCCGCTAGTTAGGAACAGTGCATAGGTCTGCACTTGTCCTAAGCAACAGGTGCTGAACCCTGAATTTTTCCTTTGTAGAAAAAAGCTGAGGTTCGCAGGGGCCGCATGTTGCACCTGTGGACCCGCGCAAGCATTTTTCTAAATCAAATTTTCCTTAAAAAAACAATTTTAAAGCCCTAAAACAAAATTTAAATGGTTGAAATGCAAGATAGGGATGATGTGGATTACCTGGAGCTGATAGTTTTCGATTCCAACGGTTGGATTTTCCACAATCCTCACAGGAAGTTTCTTATCCAAAAGCTCTCACTTCTCACTTTGAAGTCAAACGGTAAAAATGAATTTACAAAAGCCCTTTATAAGCTTTTTTGAATAAATGAATTTTTAATTTATTTATTTTTCACTTTAAAAGGTAATTTTTTGATGCATTTTTATTTATTTTAAACATGTATGAGTAATGTTTTGAGTTTTTGTGCAGAATATTGGATTTTCAGGAAGAATTGATCATTTTCAACAAAGAGCATACTTTTTCACTTTTTTGGACTCTTCCAAAATTTACAAAAAAGCAAAACATTGGAGTCCTCTTTAAGCACTTTTCTGACTCATCAAATATGAAAAGATTGCCGAGTTTTTCCTTTTTAAACTTGTTAAAACGGAATTAAAAGGACGGCCCACTTATAGCTCTTTTTTGACCGTATAAACATGAAAAGATCGACAGACTTTTGTTGTTTCAAGTTCGATATTGGTTATTAAACGACGTATTTTCAATCACTTTTTTACTTTTTCAGATCAGAGTCACTAATTATGAAAAACACTTCTTGATCGTAATGGTCAAGCGATTCTCTCAAGTATTACTTTATACTTTTTTGGGCTTGAGGGACACAAATTTACGAAAAAGGACACCCATGGAGTTTCCTTAAGTTTTTCTTCTGACTCCCTAAAATTGAAAAACACCGAGTTTTTCCTATACTGGACTCGTTAAAATTCAATAGTAAAAGACCTGTTCAATTTTAAACAGGAATGAACAACTCCTTCTTAGGGTTCTAATTTTAAACTAAGTTGGACTCATCCGAAGGATGAGCTTATAATCAAGGAAATGTTTTCCTCCTCAAGCTTGTCAAAAATAAAGAGGTACTTGCTAGAAATGGTGGGGGAAAAGAGAGAAAATGAACCTGTTTGTTATACTTTGTGTTTTAGAAAAGCAGTTAACCACTCTTGAACACGACACCTTTTATTCACCTAGGTTGGGAAATCCTTTGCCTAACAGTTAATCAAACCATATTGAAAGTCTTCAGCCAGTTTCTGGGTATTAGCTTTGGGTCAATTGTCACCAAACCATCTGCAATGTCGTTATGTGTTCAAGAGGTCAGTTCAAATAAACCATTCATTTGCAAAATATCTGTCATCCATTTTGACCATCCCTGAGTTAGTCCTTGCCAAATATATTTCTTCAAAACTTGTTCTATGATTTCATGTTGTGGGCTTGCCTACGACAGATCGCTTTCTATCGACTCCAACTCATTATCTAGAAAGATGATCTAGATGTCATCAGTACCTTGGAATCTGCATGCCCTAATAGCAGGCTTCTCGCCTTCGACGACAGGTTGCATCATTGACCTTCGATCAAAGGATTTTGTGACATGTTTGACATAAACTCATTTATTCACATTTCATGGATTGTACTAAGTACTTTGAGAGCCATTTACATTACTAGTGGTTTCTCTCACACTTGTTAACAGTTCACATTATTGACTGGTAAGCAAGTGGTTTCTACCATGTTCGACTTCGACACATTCATTCACATAGATAGAATCGTACTAGTTTGGGAAGCAGAAATCAAGACCCTGGATCTAGTTTCCACCATCCAAGCTGCGAGGAATTTTGTTATTCATTATACAGTGGACTATTCATAAACAGATGGTTGTGTCCATACTATGTCTACATATGTCTATACTCGTGATGTATTACAAAATCATTCCTATATTAGAGCAGTTTAGTTAGTTTTCTAGTCAGTTTTGATCTAAGCATGGGAATGCCTACCTCAGCGATGATATGTTCACATATATATATTTTGCATTGAATGTTTTTACAGGTTCCGACCAGGGTGTCCATAGGATGATCCTTGAAATGATAAAGTACTTCACTCTTCTTAGATGACAAATTTTATCCTCATCTATTACAGACTTTGCACTTTAGGAGGAAATCTATTGCACAAAAATTGTCACCTTGACATTCTGCAATCTGTGTTAATTTATCACCACCCATACTTTCCTCCTTTGCAAGTCTTAAGCCTCAGTTCTTCATATCAAGCCTTGAAAATAAGAGAAAGCCCTTAAAATTCTCTAAAAATATGGTTCTGTACTTTCTCTTAGCATTACCTGCGGTCTCGCACCTAATGGTCATGTTCCCTGTGCACCTAACCGCTTTGTCTTTGTGTTATGGGTCCAGACCCCTGTAAAAGTTAAAAAGGTGCAAGTATATTCTTAAAAACTCACTTTGAGTCATTTCTGGAAGCTTCTGGAAGGAATCTTGAGGTGGCAAGTTCACTCCTTTAAGGTTCATGCATCCCATACCTTAAGGAGCTAACCCCTGGATGTGAGGAGCTTATCCCTTTGAAGGAGGACTCTATCACTTCATAGGTGGACTTGTAACCTCCTTCGTTTACACTATAAAATGAAGCATCGGGCTAGTTACTGAAGAGGTTGAAAGCTGAATATTTTTGAGGTGAAATGTTGCTAGAACTTAGTCTTCCTAATTCAGCTTTTGTGAGGAAAGATTACATACCTCTTGATCTCATTTGGAAGAGTGTGAGGCTTGTCAAAGTAGAGGAGATTCCTGTTTTGGACCCTGGGAAGAGCTTGTACAACATCAAGGCACCAAAGGTTGTAAAGTTCTTCTATTTCAAAGTTAATACAATCAAGTTTATTTTTCTCAATAAACTGTGCTTTATGGTTTATTTTATGGATTCCTTGATCACCATAATGAACATAATTTATTATATTAGCTATGCAGGTGTTATTTGATGTGTGTTTGTTTCTGATTGCAGGTTCTCTAAAGGAAAATCTTTCAAACAATTGAAGCATGGCTGCCACAAACTAGTGTTGGACTTAAGGTAGGGTCTAAACACCTCTATAGTTTTTATTAATGAATCACAATATGTTTAGAGAAAGGTAAATTTTCTTGTCCTGCTTGTTACTAGATATATGTTGATACTAGGGAGATCGGCCTTGTCCGAAAGATCGATTTATCCAGCCAACACGAGGTAAGTATTTAAATTCTTTAAATACCTAGATTATGATGCTCTTGTGTGAAAAGTAGGTTATGCAACTACCTTGATGTTTAGGGCTATGAGAAGTGGAAAGGCCTTCAGGAACAGAGGGAAAACAAGCCCTGAATATAAACTGTTGATTGAACCTCCTTTGAGTGATGACGAGGAAGCAGAAGAGGCTTCTACGTAGATTGTTGTTCAGTTGATAAAGAAATGGTTCCCACGAACACCCCATCCACCCACACTGCCTCCATCTTCACCTCCACCTTATACACCTTTTCCTACACCATCGCCACCTCCACCACCATTTAATATGGCAAACCCAGTAAAGCTAACTGTGTTCAAGGGCTTGGGAAGTGAGGATACAAACTAGTTTTGGTTCATCCCGAAGGCTGTATGGGAATCTCAGGGTATCATGGATGACCAAATGAAGAAACCAACGTTGGTTATTGCTTTGCAGGAACACGCACTAACGTGGTACATTAAGTACTGCACTGATAACCCGACGTCTGGGTTGGCAAATATTCAGACTGCACTGAATAAGGAATTCAATACACCTAAGTCTGAAGCACAATCAATTGTGGGTTTCAAAGAGATCATGATGAAGCTTGGTGAGACACCCTGGAATCTAGATTAGAGATTAAAGTGTACAATCTGTGAAGCTAACATGAATCTGACAGATGGGCAACACTACAAATGGTTTGTGGCTTCATTCCTGCCTCATCTAAGGGTTGTGCTATCATAGCAAAATATTGATACCCAGGTGGAAGCCTTGGAAATTGCAATGAGATTACATGAGACAATAATGCAAGACGATAATCCGGGGGTTCAACATATTCATGTGTAATTGGAGAACCTTTTCCTAGAAATGCAGAGTCTGAAGAAAGATAGAACAACTCAGCCAGAGGTGCACGAAGAAGTTTGGTTCTTGAAGTGAAAAAGTTAGGGGCATGACAAGATCACTATCCAATATTGCAAATTATGTTGCAGCAAGGGGGCCAATGCCTTTGAGGCTGTAGGCTCCAACAGGGCCAAGTACAGGGCCTATGCTATGGTGTTCTATCTATCAGGTAGCTAGAAAACATGCAACAGACAATTGCCATTTTCTACGGAAATTCGTACAAACACCACAACATCTCTTTTGTAATTTCTGTCAATCAGTGGGTCAAGATGAGCGCAATTGTCATACTTACGAGTTAATGATGGATAGAAAGCCCACATGTAGGGTGTAGGCAGAAACTTGACCTCCAGACCAAGATGCTGGGGGAGTGCAAGGTGAATATCAGGGGCGTGGATGAGGCTGAGGTGGAGGAGGACTTGGTAGAGGTCGGGGACAGGGCATTTGTTGCAACTGTGGAGGACCGGGACATTACGCGCAAGACTGCCCGAATCTGAAGCGTCTGTCATGCCACTATTATACTTAGTTTGACCACGAAACTGAAGATTTCTTGGTATTGTTTGCTAAGATACGTGAAAAGGGGGCGCAGGAGACTCAGAACCTTCAGATGATGAGGGCTGAGCCTCACTAAGAGGATCCCAAGGTAAATATTGTGATGCAGAGTGGGATGACGGCTGGCAAAGATAAGGGGAAGTAGCCTGAAGAAAGTGAATGGGTCCGCAAAGCCCCAGAAAAGGAGGTCACGTTTGATCTGAAGCATGCATGGGAAACATTTTTGGAAGCTAATAAAAGCTTTGTTGAGGCCTCTACCTCAGGAATTCAGGATAAGCCAGTTGAAGAGATGGACCCTTCTGTGCTTACTACTCTCTTGGAGACCTATATGAAGCTGTTGCGCGATAGCAAGGCTGTGAAAGGACTATAGGAACTGATAAATAAGTGTGTTGGGAAAGAAAATGCTCCTGATGGACCGCGCGTAGTCAAGAAGATTGTTAAGCATAAGACAAAAATGGGGCGTGAGATGAGGCTCACTGCACAAATAGGAAAATATGAGATGGATCAAGTAATTTTGGATCTGGGGTTGGATGTGAATGTATTTCCTAAACAGACCTAGGAGAGGATGGGAAGAACTGCGCTGCAGTGGTCTCTAATTCAGTTAAGAATGGAAAACCAACAGAAAATCATCCCCATGGGAAGATTGCAGGGAGTGACAATTGATATTGAGGGTGTGAGCACATTGGTTGATTTTGAAGTGATAGAGATTATGGATGACAACAATCCCTACCTTATGCTCCTTGGGATATATTAGGCTATGGACATGAACGGGGTAATAAATTTGGAGAAGCAGAAGATGATATTTCAAAAGAAATTGCTCCAGGTAGTAGTGCCCCTGAACCCTGCATAAGGACCACACTATACTAAACTGGTCTACGATTATGAAAGTGATGATGATTTGGACCAGATTTATAATATAATAACATGAGATCAGAATTGGGTGAATCTGACAATAGATGGATGCATTGCTTGGGACTATGAAAGTTCCTGCACATCAGATTCAGATAGGAGTTGGAGCTGGTAGAATCGACTACATGAAGTATCTACTCTATGCTATAATATGATGACCATGTCATTGCATTATGTATTGTCAGAGGTAAGAGAAGTATCTACTCTACTTTTTGGATGCATTCAAAATGGAAGTGCCAGAGAAGCATTGCTTCCAGGCCTTGGATTGGGTGCTGCACGCTATGCCTACTAGATGGTGGGGTACACATAAAGATAGCTTTGACAATTGGCATGTGTACAGAAAGATGATGAGATTGCAGTTTGGTCACCCACAAGTACGGTTAACAGAGAAATATGATGGAAGGAATGGCCCATGTGATCACTTGGCCAAATGGACTATGGTTTATGGAGTAGAGCCTCAACCTAAAAGGGTACATTAATACCGATGAACTGGTACTTGGAAACAGAGTTTCACCATGGCACTAAAGAATGGGACATTTTGCAATGGGGATTCTTGATGACGTTTCACTTTGAGGATAGGTTTGAAAGCATTAATGAGGCATTGCAGGAAGTTAAGATAGAAATCTTCAGACCGCAGGATCCCTTGGACTTAATTCAATCGAATTGGACCACCCAGCTAAGCCATTGCTAGAGTGCTATAATGTGACTGTTGAAGAAGAGGACGGGAACATGAGGAACATTAACATCCCAAAGATTAAAGGTCACCACAAAGTTGAAGGACTACAAATTGAAAATCCAGATATCACCGTACCGCTAAAAACAAGACAAGTAAACATTAGGATAGAGGTGGAGCCGAAGTTTTCAAAGATTGGGGACTACTAGGATGGTGCAAGAGTAGATAAGGTTGCTAAATTGCTCCATGAATACCAAGACTTGTTCCCTATGAAGTTCTCAGACCTAAATGGGATAGTAGAAGACTTGGGGTTTATGAAAATTACAATGAAACCGAATGCGAAGCCGATCAATCAAAGGCCTTATCGCCTCAATCTGAAGTATAAATAAAGGGCCCGCTTAGAGTTGGATAAAATTCTTGTGGTGGGAATCATTGAACCAGTAGAAGAGTCTAACTAGGTAAGCCCAATGGTAGTTCAGGACAAGAAACAGAAGGATGAAATAAGGATATGCATAGATCTCAGGAATTTGAATGACACCTGCGTACATGATCCATTTCCAACTATGTTTACCGACGAATTACTGGATAATGTTGGCGGTCAGGGATCATATTCACTCACTAATGGGATCTTTGGGTAACATCAGATCAAGATCATGCCAAAGGATAGAAGTAAGACGACTTTTGCAACTAAATGAGGATGCTTTCAATATACTATGATGTCTTTTGGATTGAAGAATGTGTCGGCGATCTTTTCTACATGTGATCATCGCAGCATTCAAGGACTTCATTCACAAGGTTTTGGAGGTATACTTCGATGATTGGACGATGTTTGGGTTGGTGAAGCACCATGTAGCTAGTCTACGCTTGATGTTGGATACATGCTAGAGGTACCAGATCATGCTCAATTTGAAGAAATGCTTGTTCTGTGTCCCTTTTGGGATCTTTCTAGGTCATGTGGTATGCAGACAAGGCTTGATGGTAGATCTTGCTAAGATCATGGTTATAATTAATTTGGAGGCACCAAGAAGCGTGAAATAGCTGTGTGCAACATTGGGGCATACAGGATACTATATAAATTTCATCAAAAGCTATGCCTAGATTACCACATCGATGGAGAAGATGTTAAAGAAGGATGTTACGTTCTGTTGGAATGAAGAGTGTTAGCAAAGATTAGATGTGTTGAAGAAAAATATGGTCACCACACTGATCCTAGTCTTCCCAAATTGGAAGAAGGAATTTCATGTGCATGTGGATTGGTCATGTATTGTGCTCAGGGCAATATTGACATAGACCAGTGAGGGATAATTAGATCCTCCTATAGTGTTCACAAGTAGGAAGTTGTCTAAAGGTGAGAAGAATTATTCAACAACAAAATGCGAAGGGTTGGCCATGTTGTACATGCTCCAGAAGTTTAGACACTACTTGCTAGGCGGACACTTTAAGATGTATACAGACCATTCTAAATTGAAGTACTTGGTGAAAAAGCCTATGTTGGGTGGGAAGATAAGAAGATGACTGTTGTTGTTTCAGGAATATGACGTTGAATTTATTGTAAATCCAGGATGATTGAATGTCATACCGGATCATCTGTCACGCATTGAAACCAAAGAGGAGCCTACTAATTTGGAGGAAGGACTACCTGACATGGAATTTTTTGCAGTACGTGTTGCAGACAATCACTTTGCAGATATCATACACTTCCTGATGATAGGGACGGCTCCAGAAGGGTATAATAGTCAACAAAGGAAGGAGCTAGTGGTGCACACGGCAAACTTTTCTGTGATTGCAGGGCATTTAAATAAAATGGGATTGGAAGAAATTTTTCAATGTTATGTACCTGACTTTGAATGAAATAGCATCCTTTTTGAAGCTCATGGAGGAGCCATGGGAGGACATTATGCAGGAAAAGCTACAATGCAAAAGCTTTTATGCTCTGGGATATGGTGGTCGATACTTCATAAGGATTCCAAGGCTTATTATAAGGCATGTGATACATGTCAAAGGACGAGCAGGCCATCACAAAGAGATGAGCTGCCTCTGAATCTGTAGATGTCATTACAACCATTCGAAAAGTGGGAGATTGACTTTGTAAGACCAATTCAGCCTCCAGGAAAGAAGAGGGGTGTGTGTTACATCATCACCGTGACTGAGTATTTGACCAGATGGGTGGAGGTGCAGATTGTGAAGGACTGTACAGGGGCAACAATAGCAAAGCTCATATTTGAGTATGTACTGACTATATTTGGTTTCTCAGAGATCTTGATGAGCGATCATAGTATGCATTTCCTTAATGATATGATCAGTGCACTGACGGAGGAGTTCCAAGTTTATCATCAGAAGAGTACACCATATTAGCCGCAGGATAATGGGACAGTGGAAGTGTTTAATAAGATATTAGAGAATGCATTGACAAAGTTCTGCAATGCACAAAGGAATGACTAGGATATGTGCGTACCCATTGTGCTATAGGCTTATAGAATGACTTGCAGAAAGCTAACTAAACAAATGCCTTTCCAACTGGTTTATGGCATAGAGTTTGTGATGCCGGTGGAATACATTGTACCTAGTCTATGCATAGCGCCATTTATAGGAATGGAGGATCATTGAGCCCTGGAAGAAAGGCTCGCATAACTGACAAAGCTTGAGGAGGATATATTTTTGGCTGGATTCCATCAACAAGTTCAAAAGGAGCATGAATAAGCATGGCACGATCGACACATCAAAATGTGCACCTTCAAGCTAAATGATTTAGTATTATTATATGATAGCAAGTTTGATAAATTCCCAGGAAAATTTCAGATGCATTGGCTGGGGCCCTATGTCATCAAGGAGATTACCGATGGTGGAATAGTTCAACTGGTGAAGTTAAATGGAGAGCCCTTTCTAGGGAAGGTAAATGGTAGTAGATTGAAGCCATACACTAGGGATCAAACCAGATGACTATATGGTGGAGTTATAGTCTTAGCACTCCAGGAAGCTGAAAGGAGGCACAGGACTATAAACTACACTACCTGGGTTGTAGAGCTGCGCAATTGGGGAACTACGCAGAAGGGAGGAATGTCATAGTATCAGTGGAAGCGTGAAGGGATCTACACTATAGAAGGAGAGACCGCATAGGGTAGCCAGAAAGTGACCGTTATGGTCACTGTTCATGAGTTGATAGTGGGAAAACAGCTAAGTGGAGGGGGGGTGGCATTTAAGTCAAAATTTCAGAGCAAGGTCTGTGAAATATGCTTCTAATCTAGCATTTATGAGTGGATTTTGTGGGGAATGGTCGGATTCAAATTCAAATTTGCTTATAAATTAAAGATGGCCACCCAACGAAAAACACTTTGCATTCTGAGAATTGAGGTGTTGAGCTATCAGGCGCGCATGAACCTTAACTATTTCAAAGCTTTAGTGGCTAGTTCAGTATTTAACAAGTTGCCTAAAGCAACCCAAGAGCTTCTTACTGGACTCATGTTGGCACCCGTGGAAACTACAAGTGTTGGAGGATTGATGGCATCTGAGGGAGCTTCCCTTGAGATTGCAAGTGTAGAAGTGCCCACAGAAGTGCCAAAATCACAGAAGTCACCTAGGTCGAGGCCTACGCCACCCAAAGAGGGTCCCAAGATGAAGAAGGATAAGTATAAAGCAACACATCTGGTGCGTGAGTCGCCAAGAAAGCACGAGAAAGAAAAGCCCACCGCGCATGACAAGGCAAGGTGGTAGACATAGAATTTAAGGAGGGCACTAAAGATATGGATATGGGCACAGAAGACATTAACATAGAGGGTGTAGACCCTATCTCAAAGCTACCCAAGTACATCCCTCTGCGCTAGGGTAAGGTGAAGGTCCCAATGGACCAAAATGTGGGGAAATTTCTTCTAAATACCTTGTTGCTGCCATACCAGATCATGTTTGAAGGGTCGCGCTTGGCGTGCATTCCCACTCTCTCTTGAAATGTGGCAACAAGAATATTCCTATTTTAATTTGTCCTTGAATTTAAATTGTGAGTTAAAATCGAATTTAGTCTCACCAGCTACTTGGAAATAAATTAATAAATTAATTAATAAAAAAATGAATAA
>APFE031036669.1:27913-43128 GCA_000404065.3 Pinus taeda | reverse complement strand
AGTTCATTCAAATGATAGGTTAGTCAGCTAGCATAATTGTCATCTCACACAACCATAAACATATTTATGAACACTTTCTCTCTTCTTTGTAAATCAAGTCCTGATGATGAGTCTTGGTCTAGACTCGAAACATCGACAAAGAAAAAATGAAAACTATGGAATATTCGAATTCAGATTCTAAAAAACCACACCACAGAAATCTACAATCCATTACTTGGAAATAATTAATTAATTCATTATGGATTAATTAGTTGGAGAAATTCAAGTTAGAAGTCTTTCTGCAATCATGCAACAGTTATCCCTTAAATTAAGGAGATTGTCACTTAATTAAGGAGATAATATTGAGTTATGTTTGAGTTGTAATTAGTTAACTCAGTTTACTAAGTTAAGTCTAGTTAAATTAGTTCCAAATTGTTTGAGGAACTAATTGTGAGTTATCAATCATTTGATTTATACATGCACTCAACCAGTGTACTCCAGATAACTAAATATTCCCTCATCAAAGACTCATGCATGTCTATTCTAAGAAAGACCTAGTTGAACTAAATGTCAAGGACATTGTACTATTAGTTGCATGTGTTTTCCCATAAATAAAACTCATGCATGCAGAAGGAAAGGTTCCTTGAGGATTGTACAGTTCTAATAGAGTGTGAAATCAGTTTAAGAGATCAACGTTCCAATTGCTAACATGAGGATCACCCAGGAGAAACTACGCAAGGAAATAGGAGCTTGGACAGCAGAGGAGAAGGCTTGTGAGAAGCTTTGGTTGCCTATGAGCATCCAAGAGGATTTTAATGAGAGTTGACTAAATGTGAGAGCTAATGCTTTGTATAATTATTATGTATTTCCTCTTTGTATGATAATATAGATATTGGGGTTTTTAGCTGAGGCTTTCCCCAAAGTATTTTATGTGTTTCATGTGTATTGATTCTTCTTCTTCTAGTTATATGTGTTCAGCTTGATCTTGCTCAATCTTTTAGTTTCCGCAAATTGATAGTAGAAGTAGATTATAGTATTTTGCTTTGGTATATTCCATTATCGAGTTAATCTATAGTCAAATTTTCTACGTGATCTTAGAGGTAGATTTGTAGAGAATTTGCAGAATTTCTACATGGTATCAGAGGGAGGTTCATCGGAGCTATGAACAGTATACGAAGAATAGAATTTGAAGTTTGAATTTTGGGGTTGCAAGTGCAAATCGAATTCATATCATACTTAAATTGAGATGGGACATTATGCGACTAATTTCCCATCGAAGAAGTCCATGAAGGGATCCTTGGATGGATAGTAAGGTGAGGCATTAGCCTCTCAATTCGAAATGGACTTTACCCTCATCGCATGCATGGTGTCATTGATGATGGGTTGTGTCTGGTATATTGATAGTGGAGCCTCATTCCACATGACTAGTGATAAAATTTTATTCAATACCTTGTAGGAGAAAGACCTCAAGATGCACATAGAGATGGGTGATGACGAAAAGTATAGTGTTTTAGGAGTGAGCGCGATTGCTTTTCAGAGGGAGCATGGAGTTCCTATCGCCTTGATAGATGTGAAGTATGTGCCTGGACTGAAGAAGAACTTGGTATCAATCACAATGTTGGAGGACAAAGGCTACGATGTTGTCTTCAGTAAAGGAAAGGTGCTCCTAAGACACATAGCCATGGGTCAGACCAAGAGGATAGGGATTCGGGTGAAGAATCTCTATAAACTAGAGGTAGATGATTGTGCAGCCTTAAGTATGAAAGAAAAATTGGTACAAATCCAAGACATTGGCGAGTTATGGCATAGGCAGTTAGGCCATTTTCATCATGGGGCTTTGAGGATAATGTAGCAGATATCTACAGGACTTCCCAAAGGTAAACTTGAGCAAGTTGACACATGAGAAGGTTGTACCTTGGGAAAGTATACCAAGTCTTCCTTTCATATCGAGACAATCAAGCAAAGGCTATCTTAGCGTGAGTTCATAATGATATGTGTGGACCATTCTCGATGGCATCCACAGTAAAGAAAAGGTATTATGTGATTTTCATTGATGATTTTTCTCGTAAATGCTGGATTTATTTCATGCAGAAGAAGGACCAAACCTTCACAAAGTTTTGTGAGTTCAAAGCTTTGGTAGAGAAAGAGTCAGGGAAGAATATCAAGGCCTTGAGAAACGATAATGGTGGAGAATATGTCTCTCAAAATTTTAAGTACTTCTATGCAGCGGAAGGAATTAAATGAGAGTTGACAGCACCTCATAACCCACAGCAGAATGGGGTGGCCGAGAGGAAGAACAGAACTATTGTAGGGGCAAGTCGGGTGATGTTGCATGACCAAGGCCTACCACTTCACTTGTGGGCTGAGGCATGCAACACAATGGTCTATTTGCAGAATAGAAGCCCACATCACATACTTGGGTTAGAAGACACCATAGGAAGCTTTCTCCAGTAAGAGACCAGATGTGGGTCACTTGAGGATCTTTGGCTCATCAGTATATTTCCATGTGACAAAGGATGCATGGAAGAAGCTTGAGCCGACAACAGATTTGGGGATACTTTTGGGGTACACTGATACACCTCATAACTATCAGGTGTACTTGCCTACTAGTCAGAGGACAGTGGTTCACAGAGATCTCAAGTTTGATGAGTAGAAGGCCATGTGAGTTTTCCTTGAGAGGGAGCTCCAACTACAAGCTGTGAAGGAACTGTTGGTTCCTAAGGAGTTGGAGCCTCAGACTGGTGCGAAGTATCCGCATGTAGAGGTTCCAGGAGTGGAGACATCCACTCAAACAAATTCTTCTAGAGATGGATGGAAGTGCACAAGAGAAGCTGACAGATTGTTGCAAGATGCGAGAGAGAATGTGGGAGCACCATTTTCTTAGTGCAGACAGAGGAGGCCACCTGAGAAGTACACCGGATACATGGAACTTTCTAGGGAATGTGTTGAGACCGAGCCATATTCCTTTGATGAAGTAGTGCAGCAACCGATTTGGGTTGATGCTATGGTGGAGGAGTATGACTCCATAGTTTGTAAAAGTGTTTGGGATGTTGTTCTGAGACTGAAAAATAAGTCAGTTGTGAGTTCCCATTGGCTTTACAAGGTAAATCAAGCTGTTGATGGTAATATGGAGAAGCATAAGGCAAGATTTTTTGCCCGTGGCTTTTCATGGGTCAAGGGGATTAACTATGATGAGACTTTTGCTCTTGTCGCAAGGTACTCATCTATAAGATCAATGTTGGCACTATCAACATAGATGGGTTGGAAGATCCATTAGATGGATGTGAAGACTGCATTCCTCAATGGCACAATTGAGGAAGAGGTGTACATAGAGCAACCGAAAGGTCTTGAGACCTTCGATCATGAGTCGCATGTGTGCCAACTCAAGAGAGAGTTGTATGGGCTGAAGCAAGCACCTTGTGCTTGGTACACTAGGATAGACAACTACTTCATCGGGTCGGGCTTCAAAAAGAGTGAAGTAGATGCAAACTTGTACAACATCATCATGAAAGGTAAGTTGTTGATCATCATTCTTTATGTTGATGATCTCATACTGACTGGCGATGATCAGTTGATTGTGTCTTGAAAGGAGGAGCTTGCAAGAGAATTCAAGATGAAAGACATGGGTCTCAAGCATTACTTCCTTGGTATGGAAGTGTGGCAAAAGGATGGGGAGTTGTTTGTGTCTTAGGGCAAGTATGCCAACGAGATACTCAGGAGATTCCACATGGAGAAGTGAAAGCCCATGCAGACTCTTCTAGCAGGTAACTGGAGGAAGGAGGATGCTACTTCAGGAGAAGTAGTGGAGGCTGTTAGTGTCAGTATTTACATCCTGCCATCAGTGATCAAATAAATCCTATTTTCATAACATTTTAAGGGTCACATTCAGAATTTTTTTATCATTCCACTAGGTCATGCAAAACAAATTAGTCACTAATGGTAGTCCTAGTCCAAAAACATCACTCTTCCCTAAATGTGATTACTTGCTGGCATAGTTTCATATCTTTTTTACTGTACATCATCCATAAAGTTATTTTTATTATGCCATTTGTACCAGTCATGAGGTCATTATGTCATCTTGAAATTCAGTCCTTCAAGGTTTCATTAGGTCTTTTAGGATTTTTCAAGGTTTCATTAGGTCATTAGGGTCGCCAAGGTTCCATTCCATTGCATAAGACCAGCAAGTAAAGGGTGATCAAATAACATCCCTTCACCATGTGAAGATGACTTGTAAGGAGAAATTCTTATTTCATTATGTAATTTTATGTCTTTCAAATGTAATAATTTCACCATCCCAAGCTATTAACTCAGTGTTCTAAAGATGCCAGACCATCAAAATATCAATTTTTCAAAGGAAACTGTCAAGTGAAAGGGTAAAGCTTCAAAGGTTAAGTGCATGCCAAAGGGAGTTGTCATTCCCAAGGGTGTCCAAATCATCATTTTCCATAAGCACCAAACCCTAATTTCCTCACCCGTTAAACTAGGGTTGGATATGGAATCAGAGACATATGAGTATATGAGGCATAAGGGAGGTCATTTAAGCAAGTATGAGGCCATTATAACTCATACACATCATGTCTCCATCATTTTTCAATAAGTCATTCCAAGCGACAAATCATTTGCCATACATAGGGCCATTTTTTCTTCAAACTATGTTTTGGACCAAATAGGGATGAATTTGAAAAGATTAAGAGAAATTTTTGTCCATAATAGTCCATGGATGAAAAACATCCTTCACGTTTTACACAGGTGTCATGGTTTTAGAGAAATGTCAAAAATATAGTTACTACAAGAGAGTTGCTACACTTCTAGAGTGACTTTGGAAACATCACTTTTTCTTCAATCTAGAGTCTCCAAATGACTTTCTTGACGATTCAAATGATAACTATACAAACATATGTTTCCAATGAGCTATCATGCACTCAATTTGGAGTTACAGAAGACCTCCAAAAGTTTCCTACAAGATAACGCTTCAATTTTGCACCCTCATTCTCCACCTTTTTTACTAGTATTGGGAGAATTGACTTTTTAGGGGCTATAATTAATCATTTTCAGTGTTTGATAGGTCCATTTTGTAGCCACAAGAGATATATTTCCAATGAGCTATCATGGGCTCAATTTGGACACTGGGAAATCCTCCAAAAGTGTCCTGAGAAAAGGCGTTGTGCATAGAGTAGGAGGCGTTGCGCATAGAGCAGGAGCGTTGCGCATAGAGCAAAAGTGCTACGCATAGAGGAGAGAGTGTTGCACATAGGGATGGAGTGCTATGCATAGGGCCTATTTTCTAGTTAAATTTTACATGGTGTCGTGCACAGATCTGGAGTGTTGTGCACCTGTACAAGGCGTTGTGCATAGGGCCAGTAAGCACCAAAACCACCCTATCAATAATCCAAATTGCTCTTTTTCCACCTACAACTTCTAAAAAAGTAAGTGCACTCCTTGAAATATTCTCTCAGCATTCAATTCATGATTTTGAAGTTGGTTTTATATTTAAAATTTCAAACCCTAGGTTTCCTACAAATCCCTCCACCTATCCCTTATACCCTAATTCCCTCAAACAAATCCCTCTACCTATCCCTTATACCCTAATTCCCTCAAAGAAATCCCTTCGCCTATCCCTTATACCCTAATTCCCTCAAATCACTTATACCCTAATCCCAAAACAAAATCATTAAAACCCTATTTACTAAATAGTCCCTACCAAAAATACCCTCCTTCTCACCCTCATATCATATATATCTCATCCTACATCACATAAGCTCCTCTCCCCTTCCCCTATCCCTATTCACCATAACTCACTTCTTGATTAGCTTCTCTAGGGTTTCAAAGCTTCAAAATTCAAAAAACATGGAAAAAGAGAATAGAGATTATGAGGAGGAAGAAAACAGTGGTAGTGAAAGCTTGGGAGATGAACCTCAGCATCAGAGAAAACCGCATAAGGGAGGCATAATCATCAAAGAGGAACTATCAAACATCAGAGAGTTACAGGCTTCTCATATGACTGTCTCTTGTTTCAAGCATTTAGGGTGTTATGAGTTTTGTGAGTAGGTAGAAATATTTCAACATCATCCTGATTTGACCAGGCTTTTTGTAGCCAATCTCTGTGATAACAAGGTAACTCTTGCCGGGGTGACATTTACAGTTTCATCCTCAATCATTACTGATGCTACAAGGATTCCAAATGTGGGGGGGGGAATGGTATAAGAAACAAGATTTGGATGAGCACTACTATGAGCCATACATCAAATCCAGGTACATGAATGAAAAGAAGAGGACCTTTCCTTTCAAGTTCCTTGAAGACAAGTATGCCCCTATGATGATGATCATTATGAAGTATTTTACATGTGAGGGAAGATTTTCTAGATTGTACACCTATCATATTAGGCTTCTTATGCACTTCACAAGATTGAAAATGTTGAAAATCCCATATTTCTTATTTAGGAGAATTGAGAATATGGCCTACATTGTACAGAAAAGGCCATACCCCCAGTAGATGAGTAGTATCTATCATTATTCCTTAATTAAGATGATTGTACTACATCATCTTAACCTCCTCAACATCTCTTGGGATACATTCATTGCCAATGACATCTTTAATGGTCCTCAGATTCCTCCACCTGCGCCCCAAGAAGTAGAAAGGCCTTCCAGCAGTGCCAACGTAAAGAAAAGTGAGAAGGCTAAAGAGACTAGAGTTGTTGAGAAGCCAAAAGCCTACAAAACATATCAGAGAGAGGCTAGAAAGTTGTTTGCAGTAGATAGGCAAGTGTTTACTCCACTTGATGTGGAAGGGGCCTTGCCTTCTTCATCATTCATAGGAAAATGCTTGCTCCACAAACTGTGGAAGGGGCTTTGCCTTCTTCATCAACACAATAGGTACAATAGGTGCAGCAGGTGCATAAAGGGAAGGAAAAGATAAGATGCTGGAGGAAAGCCTCAATGATGAACAAGAAATGGAATTCAATTTGATGGAAGATGATGAACCAGAACAGCCACACATCCATCATGGCATTGAGATAATTGACTTGGAGGGTCAAGATGAGGCAACAAACGAAAATATAACTATAAGGGAAAAAGATGCAATGATGGACAACTTGGTGAGACCTAAGTATTTCATTTCATACCTTGAGCAAGAGAACAAGAAGCTAAGTGACAAATGAGTCCTCAAAGATCTGGAACCTCTCAAAGCAAAGAGGCGAGGTGACAAAGGCAAGTCAGTGATGCAAGAAGAAAAAACCCCAGCCACCTTGACTACAAAACAAAGGCTTGAGAAGGAGATTGAGGAGGATAGAGAAAATTGGCTTGACAGGGTCAATTTTCATTTGGATAAATTGCTAAAAACAGCCAATAGGGACAATCAAATCATCAGGCACATGGCTGGCCATTATAGGACTGGAAGAAGATTTGCAACATAAGGGTCAAGCAAATGAAGACAAGGTTAAAACATGCACTAAAAGGAAAAAAGGAGGGTGATAGGCTTAGGTTGCTTGCTGAAGCTTCCTTGGCTAACTAAGACACTTGATGGTGGTGTTATCTACAAATTTTGAGTAAGTTTTGAAGAATTTTTTCCTTTTGGAGAATTTAGCAATTTTTTTACTCAGAAATTTTGGCTCTATGAGCAACGCCACTAGCGTTGCGCTTTTCCTAGGGGCATCCAATGAAGAAATGGTCAGAATTTTTGGATTCAAAATGATTAGTACATGCACCCTGTGCATTGTCTAAGTTTTTGGAGTAGAATTGGTCAACCAAAAGGTCAAAAAACACTCAAAAATGACCTTTATGCCTTCTTTTGGAGCCACATAAGCAGTCTTGGTAGAATCCGTTTTTGAGGGGTCAAATAAGCTTTAAATGGAAAACTAAATACAGATTTGGAAAGTAGATAGGATAGGCTTTCCAATGATCTATCATGAGCTCAATTGTGGCATCTAGAAGACCTCCAAAATGGTCCTGAAAAAAGCGGTGTGCAGGGAGCTTGGACGTTGTGCATGGGGCAATTTTATCCTAAATTTTCACTTCACTATGCCATGACTGTAATTTTGAGTTTTCTCTTATGGATGATGTTTTTACTGATGTAAATGGTAACTAGGCATGTAGATAAGATGGATAATAGTTACTATAAGGTAGATTGATTAGATCAAAATTTATCATGAGGACAAATGAATCAGTTTCCTCCTTTTAGAGGCAAGCTGTTAGGTTGCCTAGATTCCATTTTCTTGTTCAGTGTTTGATGGATTAGTTCCTCATCCTAGGGATTTGACCACTGAGGATGGGAGGAGGTTGAATCAATGTCTATATCTTCTTCTTCTTTCTCATTGTAAAGGGTTGGACTTAGCTGGGTGCTTATGCTTTGAGTAGACATCATTTTGTATCAATTTTAGCAGGAGATTAATGAAAAATTGTAGCTATTTCTTTGGGATCCATGTGATATGATGTTCAGTGCAGTTTTCCTTATGTTTTCATGTGTTAAAATGTATTGTTAACTCCATTCCATCATTTCATACTCTGTAAGTGGATGTTTTCAAGTTGATAGGCAGAACCCATAATATTTATGCTCTGTTTTGGGAAAATATTCACAAGTCTATGTTTTCTTCAGTTTAGGAAGAATCTATGTTGCTGACATGCTCTTTCTAGCTCTGCGCCCATCTTGAATCACTTCACCCATCAAACCCTAGAGTTCTGAGCCTTTTCCCTACCTTGCCTAATTGAACACCCTGCAATTTTGACCTAATTTCCTTGCCGTAACTGTTTGGCTCCACCTGATCCAGCAAAACCCTTCAAAATCAAATCAAACCTTGTGCTACTATACCTAGCCTAATAGCATTTTCTAGATGCAGTCAATTTGGTTAAGATCCTTACGGAGAGAGCCCTCTCCTGGCCTAGTAGGGCTAGCTACTTGGCTAAGCATGGTTTTTGGTTACCCTGGCATTGCCTTCCTTCAGCCTGAGGTTCAATCCAGGTGATAATAGAGGCTACTGTGTATAGGCACCTTGTGGGTTCACTGATGTACTTAGTGAACACACGACCAGATTTGTGCTCTATCATGAACCAGCTGATTCAAGCCATGGTTCAGCCTACCAAGATGTTTTGGAAGGTGACAAAGCATGTATTGAGATACGTCAGAGGCACATCTCAGTATGGATTATGGTACAAACGGATAGAGGGAGTGAAGCTATAGGGCTTCACTAATGCAGATTGGGTAGGGAGTCCATCAAATTGGAAGAGCACATCAGAAGGGATTTTCAACCTTAGGTCAGCTGCAGTTTCTTGGTACAACAGGAAGTAGAGGTCGATTGCACTCATCTCGATAGAGGCTGAATACATGGCTACAAGTCAGGAAGCAGGTGAGGCCATCTGGATGTGGAAAATCCTAGTTGGTTTTTTTGATCATAGGATGGATCCAACTGTGATCTATTGCGATAATCAGAGTTGTATCAAACTCTCTGAGAATCCAGTATTTCATGATAGGTCCAAGCACATCGACATCCGATATCATCATCTCAAAGACTATGTAGCGAGGAGGATCATGTTGTTGTAGTATATTTTGACAGAGGAGCAAGATGCTGACATTTTGACAAAGTCATTTTTAAAATGTAAATTCGAGTTCCATAGAGACAGGATCGAGGTGGCAGATAATCCCTTTCTTGTTGAGAGGGAGCGTTGAAATGTGGCAACAAGAATATTCCAATTTTAATTTGTCCTTGAATTAAAATTGTGAATTAAAATCGAATTTAGTCTTACCAGCTGCTTGGAAATAATTAATTAATTCATTATGGATTAATTAGTTCGAGAAATTAAAGTTAGAAGTCTTTCTGCAATCATGCAAAAATTATCCCTTAAATTAAGGATATTATCCCTTAATTAAGGAGATAAGATTGAGTTATATTTGAGTTGTAATTAGTTAACTCAGTTCACTGAGTTAAGTCCAGTTAAATTAGTTCCAAACTATTTGAGGAACTAATTGTGAGTTATCAGTCAGTTAATGCATGCATGCACTCAACAGGTGTACTCCAGATAATTGAAGATTCCCTCATCACTAACTCATGCATGTCTATTCTGAGAAAGACTGAGTTGAACTAAATGTCAAGGAGAGTGTACTATCACTTGCATGTCTTTTCCTATAAAGAAAACTCATGCATGCAGAAGGAAAGGTTCCTTGAGGATTGCACAATTCTAACAGGGTGTGAGATCAGTGTGAGAGAACAGTGTTCCACTTGGTAACAGGAGGATCACCCAGGAGAAACTGTGCAAGGAAATAGGAGCTTGGAGGGCAGAGGAGAAGGCTTGTGAGAAGCTTTGATTGTCTGTGAGCATCCAAGAGGATTGTACTAAGAGTTGGCTAAGTGTGAGAGATAAGGCTTTATATAATTCTTATGTATTTCCACTTTGTATGATAATATAGATAGTGGGGTTTTTAGCTGAGGCTTTCCCCAAAGTATTTTCTGCGTTTCATGTGTATTGATTCTTCTTCTTCTGGTTATATGTGTTCAGCTCGATCTTGCTCAATATTTTAGCTTCCGTAAATTGATAGTAGAAGTAGCTTATAGTATTTTTGATTTGGTATATTGCATTATTGGGTTAATCTACTATCATATTTTGTACATGATCTCAGAGGTAGATTTGTAGAGAAATTGCAGAATTTCTACACTCTCAAGCTGGAGGATTGGGACTTGGCGGACAAAGAGTGATTCCCCCACATGGTGACTGATACCTTTATGACCCATGTGTTTCATAAAGATTTTGGTGTCACTGCGTTGGAGCCCCAATGATGAATAAAAGGGGTGGACAAGGCAGGACTGTAAAACCTACTATGGGTGCCGCATTACCACCTCATGCCCATAACCTTGATGGTGATCAAGCAATTTCTATGTTTAGTGCACAATGGGTGCCTGTGGTTAGGAGAATTGATACCCATCATAGATATGTTGATCCATAGGGTCACATTGCTCCCACATTCAGGGTTGAATTTGGCCATGGCATTTGGCGGCAAGACGATTGAGAGCGACCTCGCCATGAGAATGAAGGACAAATTCATGATTGCTAAGAAACCACATGGATACTCAATTGCCAGCATAACCAACCCCGTGATTAAGGTCACCACCCAGATTTTGGCTAGGAAAATAATGAGAAAGTGTCGCATAGATGAAGTGCTGACACCTATTATGTCATTAGCGGCCCAATCCACGGAGGGCGTGCAATTTAATTGGGCACACTACCTCTGCGGTGAGTTCCTCATGAACTATAGAGAATCACAAGACAAGAGTAATACCTTCCATTACGCCTCGCTCTTACTCCAAGTTATGTTGGTTGCATGGGAATTACCGGAGGACAACCAATTTCCTCCAGTCGCGTCCGATCTACCTAAAGCAGCAAAGTGCACTTTGCTTTGGGCCACCAAGGACGTCGCGAGGGTCAAGGACCGTAAAATATTTTGGGTGCTAATGGAGGCAAGAATCTGCACCACGATAAACCGCAAACCAAGGTTATCCCCAACCGTCTTTGAGCAGTTGTCAGGATATGTGGAGTTCAAAGCAAACTTCCATTGTGTCTCCATCCGGGCACAGAAGGACCTCGAGAAAAAATATTATGATCTTCCATGCCTAGCAATAGACAATGCAATAAAAGCAGTCCTAGAGAGCTGGCCATTAGAGTGGGGCATGACTTCAGACTTGTTAGCTGGGTCTAGTAAGTCTACCATGAAGTAGAAGAAGGAAGAGGCCCAGCTGAAGATGCAACAATTGGTCGACAAGAGGAAAAGGGAAGCTGAAGAAAAATATAAGGTAGAGCACGCTGCAAAGAAGCAGGCCAAATAGTAGGAAGAAGAGGAAGAGTGTGACTCTGACAGAAGTTAGAAGTCTCCTTCATTGTAGATGGAGGAAGAAGAGCAATAATCTGGACAGGGAGGTGTAGACCCAAAGACTACTCCATTCCAGGTTAAGCGCACTAGGGAGCAGGAAAAAGTAGGGCCACGGAAGAATTCCAAGGCCAACAAATCATCACTTGACCTGATCACTTTGACTGAAAAATATTTGAATGATATTGGGGACACAGTGAGGGATGAAACTGCGAAACTACTGCAGCAGTTCGAGTAGCAGTAGAAGAAAGCCTTGCTTGCCATTCAGATGGGTTTGCATGAGATATAGATCCAGGCCACTCAAGTGCATACCAGTGTGGGACAACACAACATGGCGTCAACTAGCTTGGTGCCTAGGACCTCCAAAGTAGCGAAGCTGGTTCACTCCTTGGATCCCTGAGCCATTGTGTTGCTGAACTAAGCATGGACTATAGAAGTGGAAGCTGACAAGGACACCATTAGCACTCTCACAAAGGTTGGATTGAACTTGGCTGCGCTGCCAAGTGAATCCCTTCACACCCTCCAAGATGGTGTGATGGCAAAACTTTAGACTAGAGAGTAGCGCGCACTTAATGTGATCAACAAGAAGAAGGTTAACAATGCCCAAATTTTTGTTGAGAAGACATCCACGATTGATCTCCTTAATAATATCACAGTGAGGAATGAGTGCAACATAGCTGTAGTAAATAAGGCATGTTGAACTGTTCTAGAACTGAATATCCCAAAAGATGTGCTGGTCAATGCAAGAATTTGGAAGCTCACTACAAGTGTGTGTGACGCAAGGATGGAGTTTGCTAAGTTTTAGTTTGAGTTGAACCTTAAGATCACAGAAATCGAGTTGAAGGCCTAGCCTTCGACTCCACCAGAAGTCAGAGAGCAGTGTGAGGCAACTGTCAAGAATGTAGTTTCTGCAGCAAAGGAGTGCATTTCGCTCTTCGAGCAGTCGCTCGAAGTAGTTACCATCCTACAGGAAGATCCCAACGTGTAGTGGCTAGAAACAGAGGCAAGAGAACTACAACAGAAGTATGGCGAGGTCAAAGCGATGGTGTGCACCATCACCGTCACACAGAGGTTGGCAAAGATTCAGGAAGCGAATGCACTAAAGGAACAGGTGGACGCGGCACAACGTAAGGAGGTAGTACTAAAGGCTAGATTGGGGCCTTAGCTAGATGAAGCATATGTTCTCATGGCCTCCATTGAAGGAAAATTGGCTAGTCTGAAGGCAACATTGTAGAAAATATAGGAAGATAGCGCAGGACTATAGACGGAGCAGTTGGTCGAGCAAGTTAAGCATGCGGCGACGCAGTGTACCACCAAGGTTGAAGTAGTACAGGTGGAGCTGGGAGGTCTTCGTGACAAGATCTTTGTGCCATTAGAGTCACTTGGGAGTGCGTCACTAGATTTGTGTTGGGGGCCTATTGGGAGAGGGTCCCCTACAGTTAGTTTTGGGGTCAAAAGTCCAAGTTTTGGGGTTAAAGGCCCAAGTTTTGTCTAAATAATTAAAGACTCCACATTTTGTAGTCACGAAGAGTGAAGATGTAAAGAATCATCAAGGATTTCCACCCTTATTTTATGTAACTTGTGTCAGCTTTATGAGATCCACCCTTGGTTCGCGGACCAGGGGATTGTATAAAAAGGGAAGTCTTAGAAGATTTTAAGGTAGTTTTAGTTCAATTCAAATACGTTTTGAAGAGTCATTTAGGTAATGGGTTTGTGATAACTAAGGGCAAAGATTCTTAGCGTAGGAAAGAGCCTCTGCAGCTGTGTGGGCAAAGGCCTAGGATAGAATTCTGCAGTTGAGTGTGTGGACCCCTGCTGTTGTGTGCGCAGGGTAGTTAGAGTCTGTAAAGGAGATCTGAACATCAATAAACTGAATTATTATGAAATTACCTGTGTATGAGCTATTTTACTTTTGTTATGATTGCACGCAATTATGTTATGTTGAATACTAGGTTTATGATTTAATGTTGTATTAATGTGTGAATCTATGTGTTTACTTTGTTATATGAATGCAAGTGGGAATATCTGTTTACGCAAAGATAATCATAATGCATGTTGAAGTTATCCACTACTTAAGATAAAATGGGTAAATACAACCATAAGAGTAATTATAGAGGCGTGTAAGTGTCTGAATCGCCTATTTAGGGTACGCAAAGGACGATCATAGACCTTTGTGAAGGTGTTGAAGCCAAATAAGAGAAGTATATCGATAAGCCATAAAAATCTTATTGATCTATGCGAAGGAAGGATTAGGGTATAAAACGACATCACTACCATCTCTAGGTGCGGAAAAATGGTTCTTGCATCCCCCCATATTTCTTCGGGTGAGACTTCAGTCCACGCTCCACGGATTGATTTCGAAAGGGCCAGTAGTGTTGGGATTTTCTTGGCTAATTAATGTTGAACCTAGGTCAGGGCCCATCAAACCAACAATTGTGGTGAAGGTGAAGTGGCTTGGCCTGAATTATTACATGACTTCCTTGCATTCTTGGAGGATGGAGATGAGTTCGATGAAGTCGAGGTTAGCTTGCAGCTTTCACACACACTTTGTGAATCCCCAGAACGATGGTGCTACAATCTGCCTCACAATTGCATGCACTCACTTAAGCAGATCTGTAATATAATTGAATCTACTTTCCATCATTTTGATACTAAGCCTCTTGACAAAAAACTGTTAAAACAATCGAAGACTCTGCATGAATCACATATGGATTTTTTGCAGTGCTTCCATGTACTTCAGTTTGAAGCTCTGAAAAACCAGATGAAATTCCAATATCTTTGGGATAGATTTGAATATTTCCTTAAAAAATCGTTCTATTCCAAGATGAAGTTGAATTTCAAACCTCGCTTAGCGTACTTCGGCAATGGAGTTGCGCAATCATAGGAAAACATAGTTTTTTCCATAAGTGACTATCTGCCTTCCCCTCATCAAATAGATCCACCACCACAAAGTGATGTGGGAGAACATGCACACATGTCTGTTCAACTATCACATCCTCCTATCGTCGCTACACTCAATTTTTGTGGAGAATTGGTTGGGAAGACCATGGGTTGTCACATGCATTTGTTACCTCTACCTCTGTCTTCGCGCTCTATTGATCCTCTAGATTGCATTATCTTGTGTTCTTCCATTCCAAACTCTAAACTTGTTGTGAATGAGGATCAAGCCACCGATGGAGTTGGTGTTGCACAACCTGTAGGTTTTAACCCCGTACAAAATTTACCTGCATACTAATTCTAAATCACATGAAAAATAAAAGTGCGAGAGCATAACACATAAAACACATATACATAGAGATTTCCCACTGGATCCCAAAACCGGGACTACCAGCTTGATTTTTCATTATATTCCTTTCAATGTTACAATACATATTTATACATGCCGAAG
>APFE031036665.1:12174-46005 GCA_000404065.3 Pinus taeda | reverse complement strand
CCTCAACCATATCCCTTACAAAGTGATATTGAACATCAATATGCTTTGTCTTTGAATGATAAGCAGGGTTCTTTGCCAAGAAAATTGCACTATTTCTTTCACAATCTATCCTTATAGCTCGTTGTACTAACCCCATACGTAAACATAATTTCTTCAATCAAACTGCTTCCTTGCTTGCATGAGTGGCTACCATGTATTTTGCCTCAGTAGTTGAATGTTCCACTATAGACTGTCTCTTACTTATCCAACTGCCTTAACCTCCAAATAGGTTAAAAACATACCCACTTGTAGATATTGTCTGATCCAGATATCTAGCCCAATCTGCATCAACAAAGCCATGGATTTCCAAAACTCTGTCCAATCCTGCTCTTCCTTGGTAGGACAGACCATAATCACTAGTGCCACACAAATACCTGAAAACCCACTTCACTGTTGTCCAATGCTCCTTCCTTGGTTTTGACATAAACCTGCTCCATACTCCCACTGCATGTGCAATGTCTGGTCTAGTAATGACCATTGCATACATCAAGCTACCGACTGCACTTGCGTATAGAACACGAGACACGTCCTATTCCTCTTCTTTTGTTTTGGGACATTGTTCAGCAGATAACTTTACACCGACAAGAATAAGAACCTTCACCAGTTTACTATCCTACATATTAAACCTTGGAATTTTATCTTCTTCTCTGTCTGGTTTTCCACCAGAGCCTTAAATTATTTAAACCTGCAAATACTTCAGATTTCTTCCCGGGGAAATATACCCATGTATTCCTTGAGAATTTATCTATAAATGATACATAGTACACAAAATTACCCAGTGATGGAACTGACACAGGTCCAAACACATCACTGTGCACAAGCTCTAAAATCTGTTTCACCCTCTTAGAACCAGAGGGGAAACTCACTCGATTCTACTTCACATATGCACAATTTTCACAGAAATAAAAAACCAGAGAGAAATTAGACATAGCTTCTACCATACCATTACCATGAAGTATACGAAGGCCCTTCTCTCTAATATGTCCACGCCTTTGATGCCATAGCATGGTATTTTCTCCAAAGACCACTAGATTTTCTACTCCACTTTCAAGAACCACAAAAATGTTGCACTCATCAATAATAGTGCTACCCTGAAGCTTGTATAGAGTTCCAATCTGAACCCCCATCATCAATACTAGTGCTCCCTGAACAATCTTGCAGGTATCTTTCTCGAACACTATTTTGACACCTGCATAATACATCGTGCTTACACAAATAAGATTTCTGGCCAATGTAGGAATATGTAGAACACTTGGAAGTGTTCTCATCCTTCCACCTTGCAACTTCAACTTGAATTTTCCGCGACCGATAATTCTAGCCCTCTCATCATCCCCTAAGAAGAAATCACCACCATCATATTTATCATACTCGCAAAACCACTCCCTATGGGGAGTGAAGTGAAAGGATGCACTTGAGTCAATCAACCATGCCTCATTATCTACATGTTTACTTGAAGAAGAATCCAAGTACACATCCCCACCTTCATTTGAGGTGGTTTTTGCCTCTGCAGAAGGAGCATCATTAGATCCCTTTCCTTTCTCAAGAGCTTTAGATCTACAGTCCTTTTTGAAGTGCCCTTCCTTTCCACATTTCCAACAAACATTTACAAGTTTTCTTGGAGATTTAGATCTCCCACTCAAGGATTTACCTTTTTTTTTCTATTCTGGGACTGTCCTTGTACAATCAAGGCAACACCATTCTAGCCCTCCGTATTTTTGAATCTCATCTCCTCTGACAATAAGGATGAGACTATTTCATCAAAATGCAAGGTAGTCACATTGCTTCCTATTGCAACAAATAGACTATCCCATTAATCTCGTAGAGAACACAACAAACTGATGCATTTATCTTGATCTGAAATTTTTATATCAACAGATAAAAACTGGCTTACCATAGTATTAAATGCGTTCAAATTCTCTGTCACCGAGTCTCCATCCTTCATCCTTAGCTTATACAACTTTTGCCGTAGGAATAGTTTATTCACCAGAGACTTAGATTGGTACAAAGTCCCTAACTTGTACTAGCTTTCGTCGAAGCTTCCCCTGATACATTCAACAATACTGAATCTGAGATACACAATTGTGTTGTGCTCGTTTCCTTCCGATCCAACTTCTTCTAGTCTTCATTGGACATTGCCGTTGGTTTAATACACGGATCTACCACGATCCATTGATCTTTATCCACCAGCAGATCCTCAATCTTGAGATTCCACAACTCAAAACTGAGACCATTAAATTTATCGATCTTTATCTTTCCACTGCTTGCCATCTTCTTTCACCACAAGAATCGATCCCACAGATCTCCCACTAAAGATGGTCTACCATAGGCCCAAGCAAAACCCCTCAACAGAAAATGCGTCCCCTTGAAGTCAAAACAACTCCAATACTAAATGTAGGTCTTAACCTCATACATAAATTACCTACATACAAATTCTAAAAACAGAAAATAAACAATGGCAAGATCATAAAACATAAAACATATATACACAAAGATTTTCCCCTAGATCCCAAAATTGGGACTACCATATTGATTTTTCATTATATTCCTTTTAATGTTAGAATACATATATATACATGCCGAAGCATCCATAAACCCCAATCCATTAACCCTAGATTAGAACATAACCGTAGTTCCCTTGACTGGATCTACAAAATACCATGGACAGAAAACCATCATGCCCCAAACCATGTGTGAAAACCATACACAAAACCATAGGTAGGTTCACCCACCTAATATAGGGTCCAATTTTTTTCCCTAGGTTACTGCTCCAGGCCTCGTAGAGGGGGGCGACTGCCCCCCTCAAACCTCTCAATAGGGGGAGCTACTTCCCCCCCTGTGACACCCCTGTTGTGCCCATCACAACGAACATGGGAGGCTGTCGCCCCCCGTGACCCCCCTGTTGCGCCCATCACAACGAACATGGGAGGCTGTCGCCCCCCCTGTGACCCCCCTGTGTATGGAGCTAGTCATGGAAAGATTATAAAACACACCCAACACTCTAGCCCAAAGCATATTTCAATCATCAAGTCAAAGTTATAAGTCATTATCATGTAAAAACTCCAAACAATGCTCATTTATATCAATCAACCAAATCATGTCAAACTTTTATAGCACAAACTTTAAACATAATGACATATTTGTATGCATGTCCTTGTCACCTGTAAACAAAATTTTAGTCTTCATGTTCATATTATAGTATTAAAACTTTCCTGCTCACAAATATTTTTGTTGTCTGCTCCACATCTGTCAGATTGCCATCTTTCAGGTGTACTTTTGATTTCAAGCATAAAACTTCATTTTTGTGTCCAATAGGCATAGTCGCACCTATAGGTATTCCCTACAAGCAGTTGGGAGACTACAATCACACCCTTGACCTTACTTCCATTAACTAAAAGTATATAGTCACACCTGTGAAACTGATTCTGTGAGACTAAGGTTTAGGGCAAGGGAAAACCTTCTCTTCTTAGATTATAACTTTGTTGCAGATCAAGAATGCCAGATATTTATCTATTCATGCCCATAAATCATACTTCAACAGTAAATAATATACATATAACGTAAATGAAGATAGGAGAAGATATATTATGGATAGATTCTCCCTCTGAATGGGAATCCACTTCAGTCATCTTCATTCATGCCATCAAACCTATCTATAATACTTTCATGCATCAACATATCTGTTAGATCATAAAGTCAGACACATTTATCATGGTAATATATGTTCGTATTAGCTTCATCACCATTACATTGTGACCTCAATATTTCATCAAGGGTTAGTGTCAAAGAGCTAATAGGAGCAGACTTCAAGAAACATGATCACAACATCAAGTCAGGGCATTCAATTTTACCATATGCATATTTACTGTGCACATCAAAGCATAACCATGGTCAACAAAAGATACTGAATATCAATCTAATTGTTATATCATCATGGTTGTCATGCTTTTCATAAACAAATAGTATGAAGTTACCATCTACTAGAATCAAGGTGCTAGTCTTTTGTGGAATCAAGCTATCCAAAAATGATAGATGATAAAGTATACCGATATATCAAAGATCAATATTAAGTAAAATCATAGAATAAAGAAGTTCATCAAGATACTTTTTTAATATCAAGTGCACCATTTCATTATAAGAACCATGATTCCAAATCACTTTCATACAAGTGCATGAACCATTTGAGGAGACATTCTCATCTTACCCTAGGGATTACCTTGCCATAACATTGAAACAATATACCATGCATACCTTGTAGTGTTCAAATACCTGTGCATCTTTTCATTTGACATAGGCAGATTGTAGCACTTTGTCCTATTTTCATCAGGTGCCTCCTTATCTTTTCTAGCTCTAGATTTTCCTTCCTGCATCTCAAATGATCCTCAAGAAGGGTCCTCTTATCATATCAAATCAAGGAGGTTAGGACCATCCAAATAATAAAATATACATGCAAGAAGTATAAGTAATGATCAAAACAATAATCATCTATAAGTCTAAACAAAATGCATAAAGGAACATCATAAGTCAAGAGATACTTATCTTCAATGAGAGGTGATCCTATCCCTCTTGAACGAACCTTCAAGAGCGATAACTATCCATATTCAATGTTTCAACCAAGTTTATCAACAACCAAACCTACTAGCGACTATCCCATCTAGGGATTCATCAAATCTGCCACGAGTTCTTGAGCATCTTCACATTGACCATGCTAGATTGCATATCTCATATATTTTCCATAAACCAGGGTTTCTCTCAAACCCTAACCTATAATATCCATAAAATCCTAATACACAAATTTCCTAAGGTTATCTTCAAACCCTAGAATTATTTTAGGCCTCCTCCATATTCTCTTGCTTCCATTAAAGGTGTCTCCATGAGGGTGATCTCCATGAATTTTCTTTAACCCAAGTCTCATACCATGTTAATTTTTTATAGGGCTATATTGTTCTTTGCTTTGATAATTGCATTTCTTCATTAACACAATAAGTTCATCCCAAAACATCATAATATTATTTAGATTTTCATGATTATTCCTCATCATATGCAAATTATGTAGAAAGAAAAATATTATCATCATCAAAGCAGCGAAACATACAGGAGCAATAGAAGAAAATCTTCCACACATAGATACACCAGGATTGGGCAGAGATTAGGGGAAATCCCACTATGGGGAAAACCCTTGCAAACTATTCTTCTTATATTTTAATCAAGTAATTTAGAAAAAGAGAGTACAATGATCCATATATTCATCTATGAAACTAACCAGAAAAACAACTACGACATCCATGAAATGAACCCAACAATGTATATGCTCAAAAATTTGATTATGAAGACTGTAATGAACTGTTAATGTCTACAATCAATTATCGAACCTTGTAGTCACTGAGTGAAATATTACTAAGAATGAGATTTCATATTTTAGATCCTGGTCACATGGAGGAGGTGTCATGTGAGTGACTATAACTTTCTCAGTCACGCCCTTGAGGCTGACATGTGAGTGATTGGGGTCAGATCTAAACTACAAAAACCCTAAACCCCTAGCCGCATGGATGGAGAGTTGTTCGTGCAACTGGAAGGCTCTAGTCACATGGATGAGATTCCTCACATGTGACTATATTCAAATCCTTCCTATTATGTGTGTATGACTGGGGCCCAAAACCCTAAATCAGAGATGCAAGCTTCAGACCCTGCAATTTCACCTTAGAGCTAACTTGATCCTCCACAGACGAGCATGATACATGTGCAAGCCAAAAAAAGATAGAAGAGTGTATCATCATTGTGTCCAAATGAGGTAGAGGGAACTTGTATTTATAACCTTTGAAGGTGGTCCATTTTGCTTTAGGGCCGACCTTATCAAATGTGCACATGCGGGATTTTCTTCATAAGTATACTTTCCCTTATCCAATTTGAGTGATATTTAGGTCAATTTTGGTCCTCTCAAAAAGAGGAATTTAATGCAATCATTATCTTCACTAGGTGAGTTGTTGTAAGTGGAATTTGATCGTAGTTGCATATTTTTAACATACTCACTTGAACTGGCATCCTCTTTCCTCTAGTTGGTCACTAGAGGTGTTTCCATGGGTTTGCAACTCTCTATGCATAATTTATGTAGTATATCATTTTCATATTTTCCTTGAGAGACAAACAGTTCCCCATCGCCTTGCCATACTTCCAAATGAAGGAAATAGTGGATGAGACCCATGTTTTTCATTTAAAACTCCCTTGCAAGGTCGTCCTTGCATATCTGATAATCTCCTCATCACCAATTAAAATAAAATCATCAACATATAATACAATAATAAGAAATTTAACTTCTACCAAGATATGATAGAGGTCTTCATCCGGTTCACTTTTTGTGAATCCCAAACCAGTGAGATAGCTATCAATCGCGATGTACAAAGTAAGGGGTGCTTGCTTGACAATGTACAATGCTCACTTGAGTCTACACTCATGAGACTCTCGATCAAATGTCTCAAAACCTTCTGGTTGCTCAATGTACACCTCCTCCTCAATAACCCCATTGAGAAATGTTGTTTTTACATCCATCTCGTGGATCTTCCACCCCATCTATGTAACCAAAGCAAGAATTGATCTAATGGATGAGTACCTTGCTATAGGAGCAAAGGTCTCCTCATAGTCAATTCCCTCAACTTAAGAGTATCCCTTGGGCACAAATATGGCCTTGTTTTTCTCTATGATTTCATATGTTTCATGCTTTACCTTACAGACCCATATCAAACCCATAACTAATTTATTTGTTGGTCTTGGTACCACTTCCCAAATGATGTTCTTTATAATGGTTAGGTATTCCTCCACCATTGCATCAACCCCATATAAGTTTCTCTGCTGCTTCCTTGAAAGAGGACAGCTCAATCTCTACAAGCTCAGTCATTAGATCCCTGTAGCCAGTGTGTCAATCAAGTGACCTTCTCTGCTCGCGGTGATTTGAAGGAGCACCCACATTCTCCCTCACATCCTTCACAAGTCCCTCAACTTCCATGGTTATTTTCTTTCCTTGTCTAGATGATTCCTCTTGAGTGGTTGTATCCACTCTCTGCTCCTCAATTCACATCTTCTCCACAACTTCTTTAGGTTCCTCATTTGGAGTTAAAAGCTGCTCTTCTAGTGGGATATGAAGCTCCCTCTCAAGAGAGCACCAAATCACTTTATCCTCATCAAATTTTACATCCCTTCGCACCTGTCATTTCGAGGGATGGCAAGTACACACAGTAGTTGTGTGGAGTTTCTATGTAACCCACAAATACCCCCAATTCTTTGGTCGACTCAAGCTTCTTCCTTGATTATTTGGAGACATGGTAGTAAACAGAGTCTCCAAAAATCCTAAAGTGCAACACATTTGACTTCCTCCCTAAGAAAGCCTCCTCTAGTGTAATCATGTCCAAAATCTGACGAGGATGTCGGTTCTACAAATAGACTGTTGTGTTGCATGCCTCAACCCAAAAATGCAGAGGTAGGCCTTGTTCATGCAAAATAACCCTCGATGCTCCCATAATGCTACAATTATTTCTCTCAAACACCTGATTTTGCTATGGGTTGTGGGGTGCTATCAACTCTCATCGAATGCCTTCTTTTGCACATACTTTTTTAAATTCATTCAACATGTACTCACTTCCATTATCACTCCTGAGAGCCTTCACCTTTTTTATGGTTTCTTTCTCAACCAGTTCCTTGAATTCTATGAACTTGTAGAATATATCATCTTTCTTCTGCATGAAGAAGATCCAATACCTCCGTGAGAAGTCATCAATAAAAATGAAAAAATATTTGTGCTTGGCAGTGGAACCTGTCAAGAAAGGTCCACAAATATCGTAGTGGATCCTTTCTAGGACTACATGTGCTCTATTGTCTCGATCATGGAATGTGAATTTTGTGTACTTCCTCAAAGTACATCCTTTGTATGCATCCTGCTGCTCAAGTACTCCTTTGGGGAGGCCTGTGGTTATTTTCTGTATAATATTCAGTGTGCCATGATGCAAATGGCTAAGTATTATATGCTAAAGTTCGCCGTCATCATGACTCTGCACCTTCTCCGCATTTGTGATTAATGCAACACAACCTTCCACATCTATCTTATACAATTTCTTCACACCTGATCTGCTTCACCTGTCCCGTAGCTATGTGTCTCACTAATGCCTTTCCTTTGTTGAATATCACATCATAACCATGGTCTTCCAAAACTACAACAAAGATGAGATTTTTCTTTAGGCTTGAAATGAACATAACATCCTTGAACCTGAGAGGGGATTCTGATTCCCTCTGAAAGGTGATTGTACCAACCCCGGTGGCACTGTACCTTCCATTGTCCCTTGAATCAATGTGCATCTACAGTTATTTCTCCTCCATGTCATTGAAAAAATCTCTACACGTTGTCATGTGGAACGATGCACCTCAGTCCAAGTACCACATGCTCCCCATCACTGTGCTGGCCATGCATGGGATAAGGGTAAAGTCAAGCTTGAACTTGAAGCCAAGGCTTCACTTGATGCTCCTCCTGAAGTCTTATTTCTTGCCTTTTCGCGTGGAGACGTCGTGGCATAGTTCCTGAGTTCATGACAATGGAAGCATTTAATTTTGGACAAATATTTCTTCATGCCCCCTTGGCTAGACTCTATTTTGGATTGATATTTATTCCCTTTTCCCTTCTTTCCCTTTCCAACCAATGCAAATTTTTCTTCATCCTCGCCCTTGGATGAAGTTCCATATTTGGTATTCCACCTTATTTCCTCCTATACCAAATAAAACCATAAGCGTTCCCTATTTGGTAGTTTCTCACTCCCATTCACCGAATCTTGGTATCTATGCTAGCTCTTGGGAAGGCCTAGAAGGGATAGGTTTACCAAGCCATCTTCTGGAAAATTAACACCAACCCCACCAAGTTCATCACGAAATTGTGTCAAACTTCTTAGATACTACATAATAGTTTCATTCTTCTGCATCTTGATACTTCGTAGTTTATCCTTGAGTTCCATCTTCATGTGGTCAGTACTATTCTCAAACAATTATGTCATTTCTTTCCACATTGCGAATGGAGTTTCTTTCCCGTGGATATTTGAGACAATGTGATCCCATACTCCCTCCAAAATTATTCTCCTCACATTGGCTAAATCTTTGTTCCACTAAGAAAGATTTCAGGCATCAAATTCTGGTGGTTTTGCAACATCTGTCTTGATTTATTCGAGCAATCCATTGTCATCCAATACCACCTCCATGAAATCCTTCCATGTGACAAAATTAGAGCTGCCTTTCTTGGAATAATCTAGCCTCGATCTGTTGAAGGTCATATTCTCAGCTATGAAGAGATCATGCTGCATTGAACTCCAAATTCAAACCTCCTGAGAAAAAACTTTGAAATATTTGCTCTAGTGCGAATCGTGCTTTGATACCATGTAGAAATTATGGTGTAGATATGCAACTTATCATGAAGTTTTAATCAAAACCACAAGACATAAACCTACTATACTACTTTGCAGAAGTTAATTCACAATTTAGAACAAAAATCTCATATATGCAATAAAAAATAACACACATGCACACAATATTTTTCCCGGGGAAAGCAATTTGTTAAAAACCCCAATTCTTGCTTGCATTTATATGATGAATTAGAGATGTATTACAATTTATTTTGCTCAACTGAGCACAACCTCCAAGTGAATAACATATCTCTCTAATCACTGAGAAGATTTGACCCAAACTAAGTAAATTTCTACCTCTGCTTGACCCCCTATTTCCTTGCAAAATTACTTGAGAAATTAGGCCCCTATTATTTATGAATTTATCCAAAATGGATTGCGCAATTCCCAAGGTTGAACATATGGTTACATGCAACACCTGTACACTCAATAATAGTCTACAACTGATGTTATATGAGCTTGGAATCTCCACCACAGCTGGGTAACTCAAATTATCTACATGCACTAGCTATTTTGGGCCTAATTGATCAACATTGAGTTTGACTGAAGTACCACTACACAACTAACCTTCCACTAGTTCCTTCAACAATTGGAACTAGTTTAACTGAAAGAAACTTGAGATAACTAACTTTGATTGCTACAAATTAGCAATCACACATGCTTAACTGAACTCTAACTCCTCCAACTCAAATTCACTGAGTAAACTGGGTGACACAAGCCATGTCACACAAGTTAATTGCATCCAACTTGTCTGCTGATGTGGAAATTCAAATTTTCTCAATTTAATCAAGGAAAAGTCAAATTGTGAATTTCTTGCTGCATTTTTCAACAATAAAACATGGAGAAAAGACAAACTTAACCTTAATAATATATTTTTATGGAGAAGAAGTGGCTGAAAAAAGCTAATTTTCAAACGAAGTGTAGATCCAAAGGTAAATATTGTAATGACTTTATAATATTAGTTACATAGAGATTCTCTTGGAGATGAGTTAGGGACTGGGTGTTAACCCTAGCCTCCATGACCTTTTCTCTTCCATTCTTCTCTTTGTCATTGTGTTGCTCCTATCTTTTGCAAGTTCATCTCCAAGATGTCGCCATTTTCTACTATTACCTTGTGTGTTTTTTTTTGCATTGAGGGGGAGGTGGGTTGGGGTGCCTCATGCAGTTTTTTTTGGCGAGGTTTTTTGAGGAATTTTATTTTGTTTGGCATGGATTCTTCATATCTTTTGGAAGGGATTTTCTGTCCCTATCCTTGCTTCTTGTTCATGCCGTTTCTTTTCCTGCTTCTTGTTCGATGCGTCTGGCTCTCCAAGTTTTGTTTTTTGGAGGAGTTTCAGAGGGGATGAAGCTTGTTTGGGATCTATTTCATGCCTTCTCCAACCAGATATACTCTTTGGTTGCCTTCTCTTGTCTATGAGGTGTCTTAGTGTTTGCTACTCGTGTGGCATCCAATTGCTATGAAAGTGTTTTTTTATGCTCTGTGGGCAGTGTGCCGTGGGATGAGGTCATCCTCTGCGTCCTCCTCCTTGGTGGAGAGTTGAGGGTTTGGGGTTGTTCACCCTAGTTACTTCCTCTTCACTTTCTTTCAGTGGCTTCCATTCATGCTCCAAGGTTTGTGGTTTGCATCTAGGGTCTTTGTGGCCTCATTTTTTATATCTTAGGATTTTATTGCAGCCTCGTTGTTTTTGGTTGACTGCATTTTATTTTTCTCATTTTGGGGTCTCTGGAGGACATGAGTGCCTCTATTTTTTTCTTGAATGTTTGTGGTATGTATGCCAGAGATTTGATTAAATTGGTTGATGTTTCCCGTCGTTGTTGTGCCAACATTTATTTTGATGGGCATACGTGTCGTGTTTGATTAGGGCTTTAGGATTTTGATTTATGGTTTTTCTCCAGCTCCCACTTGATAGTTTAGAAATGTATCAAACTTGTTTTGCCATGGTTGCATACGCACTCGGTTTGTCTACAATGTGTAATTTTTATTCCCTAATTATCATAATAAAAATTATGGATTTTTTTCTTTGGAAAAAATATTAGTTGGAGAAAGAATATGGTATTTTTAGAAATGGATGAGAAACTAGGGTTGCTATGAAAAAAAAGCATCTAGGTATAGAATACAAACATTGGCAATCTTAATTTAAGAAGTATAGTGACATATTCATTAGAAATCAATGTTTGGTAGCTTTTAACATTGTAAGATATTATGATGAGGTTTCTCGTAATATCATTCTAATGGATGCTTTCTATGCGTTGTTGGCTAATTCATACATACATATACATATACATACACATATATTGGAAAAAGAATTGAATCACACCAATGATGGAAAAAAAGCCCAAGTAAGTTTTCTGTAATTGGGTTGTGTTATTCATGTCATTAGTTAGCATGGTTCTTTATATTCATACCACCTAACTTGCATATTTATGAAGGGTTTATATTTCAATTTTGTATAATTTAACTCTCTTTGAATATTATATGTACATTAAGATGTGTTGAATCTTTGATATCTACCTAAAGAAATACCACCTATAACAATGTGTTTGGTTTTCACACTTGTTATACTCTTCCCAACTTTAAAATTTTGATATGTATCTTATAGAATTGAGCTATGTTATTAAGCTAAGCTAAAAATAATAAGTTTGAATCTATCATTACTTAGGATATTCTTGTGGGTATAACATTACATTATAAATATAACAAATATGTTCACCAAACATATTAGGTGCATTATACCTAATTTAATTAATTAATACCATTTACAAAATATTACAATGATAAATATTAAATATGTGTACTTTGTATTTATTCTCTTCATCTCACTAATTATTATTTGTTTATGATAACTATGCAAATCCTATTATGGACACTCTATGTAACAAATAATAAAAATATTAATAAATTAAAATTAAAAAAAAATCCAACATTGTAGATTGCACAAAAAAGAATATTATTCAATAGTAAATGTTTAAAAGCATAGTCTAAAATTTTCATAGAGTTCTTTAGTTAATCGCTAATGTTTTAAGTGTATATATATATATATATATATATATATATATATATATATATATATATATATATATTCAACATCATAGATTGCACAAAAAAGAATATCATTATTGTAAGTGTTTACAAGCATCATAATATTTTTTTAGCAACAATAAACATGAAACCTACCACTTTATAAACAAATGTTGATTTAAGAAATATGTTTACATTAGTTCCATTGAAAATCCAAAATACAATCATTCAATCATATTTTTATTATGCCTAAAGGGGACATCTAAAAGTAGACCTAATGAAAGTAATTTTTGGTGAGCAATTGGTGGTCTACAAAATTTATAATTTATCGACTACTCATCACCGCAAGATAAATTGCATAGTGCAAGCACAACAAGAAATTTTAGATGCCTACATTTTCACAAAACTTTGTCATTTGGAGTGTTCTTCAAAGGAGCAATTTGTAATATGCAATGAGGACCTACAACTATTTATGAACCCTGCAATGTTCCCATGAGTTTATGGATGACCATCTATATATAACATGTCATTCCTGTTAAAGTTTCCAAAATCATAACCATTTATGCACATAATATATATGGAAATGCTATGTTTGTATTTAACAATGTTCAACTAATCAAAATGAAAATAAAGAGGACCATAAAATGGCATAACTGCTACTGATTGTTAGGGAGAAATAGATACATGTGAGAGGATAAACAACCCAAGATTTGCAACATTTATTTTAGACTTGGAAATCATATAACTATTACCACAAAAGGATAATTTGGTTCCAACACTAGGCACATGCATGGAAGATGATCATGAACCACATAAAGTGTGGTCATAACATGTTTGTTATTTACTTTGCAAATAAATAGGGAGAGGGAAATGATTTCTACCTTCCAATAATTGAACCAATTTTTTCTTTATGCTCACATAAATTTTTGTATATCCTAGTAGAGATGTTTTGGGTATTATTCATATCATACTTTGGCTCACTATAGCTATCTATTGACTTAACAAAAGGGAGATGGTTTTTTCAATTTAGGATGAAACCTAGTTGATCTAGCTTCCAACTTTTCAAAAAATGAGCACATGGAAGTGTTCCTATGTGACTTTTCTATTTCACCTATTAGATTATTAACTATAGTGGGAGGAATTCAACCATCAACTTTGGGTAGTTAATCACTAATGGAAAATCTGACACGTCAAGGGTCTCCTTCAACCCTTTACATTTTAAGCAATCACACTATTGGGGTGTCAAAAAATATATCTACTTTATGGTGCAATACCATTGACATAAGCTTATTGCTGGAAAATGGCATGTTACAATTGGCAAGGTAAAACAACTATCCACTTTTGTCAAACATTTCTCTACAATATCTTTCTCTTGCTAATTGTTTGAAGCTTTTTTGAACTAGTGTAATATCTTCTACATCTAAAATTGATCTTGAATATTGATCCTACAAAATGTAATATCTTCTACATCTAAAATTGATCTTGAATATTGATCCTACAAAATTTAACAAATAATTATTCAAATACACATGCATATAATAACATAAATTCAATTTCACAAATAAATCATAAATAAATATGTACTTATTACGCATGTTGTGGAAGAACTTGAAAAACTTCCAATGATATGGAAAAAGATAAAATTGAAAAATTAAGCTTATTTTTTCTTTGCATTTGAACCAAATCCATTAGCAATACATGAATATACTTTTAAAAGAAAGTTTGAAAATCTTAGTTCAATATAACTTTAAAGATAATTTTGAAGGGTTTTTAAAAGTCAACAATGCGTTGTATCATTTCTTGGTGCATTGACGCCTTCTGACATACAAAATGCACTGATGCTCTAAAAAAAAATGATTCGCATTAAAAAATGACCTCCATTTTTTCGTCAATGCAGCAAAACCTTTGTAAAATTTAACACCACATGTTTACATTTATATTTTGTCAATTTAATTTTTTAATAGTGCATTTGCATGAAACAAACACATCATTGCACTTTACACTATATAGCACTCTAAAAGGTAATAGAATTGCCATGTTTTATCTTGAGAATGAGACATACACTTTCCATTTTTATTTTTACTTTTGAGATAAATACTTGACTGATACATTATTATTTCAGGACATTAGACATTCATGGTCCACTCATTTACCTTAAATGAAAATGATGTTCGTTGTGTATTCTATTGATTATTACGATGGAGAATATTGATGAATCTATTATTAGATGATGATACTTGTTGATGATAGATGATAGAATTGTCATGCATAGATTTTATGATAGTTATTCATTATATCAAATGTTACTAATGATATTTTGAATGTGGCAGGGGACCATGATGACACATATGAACAATCATTTTTGGTTTGATGATTGAGTAATTTTGATATTGGATTTAAATTATTAATGATAAATATTCTTACAAAATACTAATGAACATAGTATACGTTTCCTGAATGACTCACATATGGTTGATTGGTCGTATGAAGTGATTTGGATCATCTTGGAAGGGTGGAACAATGTTCCCGATTCCATCCACTAGCATTCCACTTGTGACTTAGATTGAAAAGTGCATGTAACTTTTTCCTTGAATTTGCATGAGGGTTGGATTGTGGATTCATTCACTCACGAGGTATAAGTGAGGGGTGCGAATTAAAGTGGACACCTTAATCCTTAGTTACTATTAATCTCTCAACAAGGATGACCCTAGAGTTAATGGTTTTCTACATCACCGCACTGATGGTCCCCTCAACTATCACATGTACTTGAAGGTTAAACATTTTAGAATCGTTAGACTTATGCAAGGTAATTCTTGAAGGGCACAAATGACTTGAGATTCTTAGTATCAAGAAAATGAAAATGTAATTGAAACTCAAACTAAATAACTAAATATCTAAAGTTACATATAAAAATGAAAGTGAACCATAGTAATTTTATTAATCTAATAAAATTTAAGACTTGGGAAAATGATATTAAAACTTAAGATAGTAATTTTATTATATTGAATATATTCTCATAGTTCATTAAGTTATGGGTTCATTAATGATCGATCAGAACTATTAAAAGGTCGGGTTCATACTTTTTTTTGTACAAGACTACTATATTGGTAAAAAGTACTTTGGGATTTTGTTGGCACAAAATTTTTGGTTAATAAAAGAAACATGAGTATGTATAACTTCTATAGAGATATGTCAAGTGGGTGCAGAGTGGTAGGGAGGAGTCGCTATTATCCTCTCTACTCGGGTTCCAGTCCCACTAATATTGACATGCTTGCTCCTTGGGAATCATTTCTACATGAAAGATAATCAACTCACCTAGACACAAGTGGGTTTCCGTGAATGTAGCTCTTAATTTTGGTCGATATTATTGAAATGAATATATCGAAAAGTGATGCAGGAGCATCAAGACCCTCTTCATCTGTAATTATGGAATAAAAAGGAGGTGTGATTATTTTAAATATTTTGTTATTTTTAATAAAATAGGGAGTGTTTTAGGCATAAAAGCAATAGATGAGATAAGGAAGGCTTTTCTATTTTAGAACAGGGAAAAAGATGGGAAAAAGCCTCAAGATGTTTTTTACCCTGTGTATGCATTGCATGTAGACACTTAGAGCTTTTAGTTGGGTGATTCTACATAATGCTTAGTTTTTATAAATTAGGAATGCTGAGAGATAGAGAGATAGAGTGTGAGAGGTTTCTGGTTGGAGCCTTCCAGCAGTTGTAAGGGCCATAAATCCTGCTTATCTGGCCAACACCGTTGGTAAGTAAACTGGTTTGTTTTAATTGGTATATGTATTTTTAATTGGTATATGTATATGCAGATTGTTTAATTGTGAAAGAAAAAAACGCTGTCTTGGATTTGATTGAATGGGAGGCGCATTCCTGTGTAAGGACTGTGTAATATCTTCTATGCGGCCATATATATATAAAGACTCTTGATATATAGATAAACTGGTTTTGTATGTTAATAAAAAGGATGGGATGTGCGTTTTAGTGTGGCTGTATGTGCGCTGTTTATATAGCCAATGTCTTGTATGCCTGTGGATATGTCTAAGCCTGTGGGCGCCATCGTGCACATGGTTTATTTCTTTGTTTAATTTGACTTGCTCATGCGCATACTTGTGAATGATGTCCGCCTGAAAGCACGAGGCAGGAAGATCGTTTGTTGATTGAATGTGGAAGAGTCATAGTTCAGTGGAGCCTGCGTGGAGATCGCCATCAACCTGAGACTACAGATCGCCCACTAAATTTTGAAAGAGGTCGAGGAAGAGAACTGTGTGACCTGCGTAAGCAGAACCCTGCGCCTGAGCGATTGGGTTTCCCTTCGAAGATTGTATATCCACAAAGTTAAAACACGATCCAAATGGAAGAGCTTTGACAGCGGTACGCACGAACAATAATTTGCCTTTGTGACTTTTTGTTGAATCACAAGACCTTTTCATTCTGTGTCAGCATTCCATTCCGATCCTAAGGTGCATGATTCTGGCTAAGAGCTCGAGGGAAAATTTAAAGCATTCCGTATATATGTCCGCGGGTTTTACCACTGTGTATATGTGTTGGTGTATAATTGTTAGTTCAGCGGATCCAGCAGCTTGGGAGGTGGCGTGGTTCCGGCTTGTCCTTGCCCGAACGTAGTGGAAGAAGCGCCATATTACAGTGTGAATCATAAATCTATGCATATCGCAGAAGACAACCAGAATTGCAGGATGAAATTGAAGTCAACCCGGATGCAGCTGTGAGGGCGCACCTAAATATTATATTGAGAGGTGTAGAATTTGCCAGACATTAATTTTTGGTTGGGTTAAGAGTTGAGATGCATTCTCATATGCACAGAGAGAAAGAATCCTGGGTTTGCAGGCTAGCGGAGCAGCCTGTCATCAAAAAGCTAAAGCCATAAGTACTTTTTTTATTATAAATTAATCATAACAATATGCTCATGGTATAATAGATTACTTATATAGATTATGAAGGAATCGTTAGTTAAATCTATCACAAATTATATCTATATTGTGAGCCAATTAATTTTAACAATAAGAGATGTAGTGTCGTAAGGAATATAAATAAATCTTATTAAATCTACTTCTATATATAAAAGAAATGTTGATGGCTGAATTAATTACCAATCTAGATCCATCTTAACTTGGATCTACCAGGTGCTGAGAGGGATTAAATCTCTTTTCACTCTAAAATAGGTTTTCATATCAAGAGATCTGATCCCTCTCAAAGCTTGGTAGATCCAAGTTAAGATGGATCTAGGCTAGTTTAATTTCCCCTTTTAAATATGCAACATTGCACATGAATAACATGGGTTCTCAATACTATGAACCATTTTTTATTATCATTTTATTTTTATAGGTTATTTTTATTTCATTGTTTTTATTTTGACACAGTGAAGATGCTTATATCACATTACATTACATTAATTTTTTAATTTAATTTCAATTTTAAGATTTTATTTTATTTTTATTTTTATGTAATTTGGCTTAATTAAAATGTTAAACATTACATTACAACATCTCTACTATATTGAACTAGAAAATATTAAAATAACACACTAGATTAGAAAATACTTCTAAACACAATAATAACCATATTCTACACAAACTCTCCCCACACATATATATATATATAAAATTAATTAATTAACTAATTAATATGATTCTTATAACACAATAACCAGTATGTGAGTGGCCGATTATCATTATTCCAACAGAGTAAACGTTATATATGGTCTTCAGATGTATATTTTCTTTCTATTCGAAGCTCGATACCTTCACGAAGTTATCGTTAAATACTTCATTAATTAAAATTTGGTATTAATTACAATAACTCCCGCAACTATATCATTGTACATTTGTACTCTGTCATTACTAAGATGAATCTACTCATTAACACTGATGCTTGGTTACATAGTTATTAAAAGGATCCAATGTAAGTTGACAGAATTAGTATACTTGAACAACTCAACAAACAATTTAACTAATTTGGTTATAAAAGTATTTGATAGAAATAAATTTAATACATTTAGATAAACAAATGTGGAGAGTTTTAGATTAATGATAAATGAATGTATTCATAAAGCACTCCTTACTAATTCAAATTTAAAAAAATACACCCAAATAAACAAAATTCAATGCAGTCAAAATTTCTCATGTATATCAGATTAACCGTGGTGATAACGTAAAAGAATTATATCCTTAATGATAAAAAAAGTCAAATGAGAAGTGAATCGAGATCTCACTGGTGAAATCCACATAGGAATAAAACATAATCCATATTGTTACTTTGAACTCTTCCAGCTGCTATAGTGATAGAAATTTTATAGCGAAGTTGACATTTGGATGAATGGGAATTTATATAAATCCTTTAATTTAGATATCATACCATTAATCATTGGATAATAAATAAATTTTAAAAATTGAATAACATAGTTAAATTGAATACCTTTCATTTTTGAATTATTATCTAAAATTTAATTGTGAATAAAAAATAAGTATTTAGTAAAAACTAATTGATATGGAAGATTGTTAATAAGCTATACAAATTGGAAGTATCATAAATTGATAATTATAAGTATTATTTATGTACATTATAAACTTAGTAATCTTGTATTCAATAAGTTATAATATTATATTCTTAAAAAGATTAAAAAAAATGTATGCATTTTCTTAGGTTAAGTAGTGATATTGTGTGGGTATTAAATTCAAAAAATCATGCTATATATTTATCATTAATGTATCCAAATATATCATAAAAAAATAGCTAGAATTTCATTTTTTTAAGTGTGTTTATAAATTAAAATTATAATCTTATTTTTTATTATTATTATTTTTAATTTAGAGGAAAGATTTGTGCAAGATAAATTACTCGCAAAGATTGTGAATTTCATATATGTGACTTTATTATGTTGATCATCTTAATCTTTCTCTTATTTGATTCAAACAATTTTTAGTGTATTCTAAAAAATAGAAAGGAATTTAATGTTTTTTAAATGAGTGTTTATAAAAGAAAACCCTAATCATTGTTTTCATTATTTTGTCAAAATTTGAAAAAAATATTTGTGCAAGATAAGTTTATTAAATTTTTTTTATTAGGTAGATTTATTTTTATGTTGATCATCTTAATTTTTCTCATATTTGAATCAAACAATTTTTAGTGTACTCTCAAAAAAATAGAAAGGAATTTAATGTTTTTTAAATGGTTGTTTATAAAAGAAAACGTTAATCATTTTTTCATTATTTTGTCAAAATTTGAAAAAAATATTTGTGCAAGGTAAGTTTATTAAAAAAAGATTGTATTAGGTAGATTTATTTGAAAACTTAAATTTATAAGGGATCAGCCGAAGTCAAAAGCAAATTCACATAAAATAAATTTTTGGTATGTACATTCATTTTATTGATCATTTCCCCTGTTTCATTCAAACATTGTTTTGTGCATTTTCAAAGTTACTTTTTGTATTGGAAGCCCTAACTTTCTTGTTGTTTTTCTATATTTCACAAGATTTTTTTTCCTAAGCAGTATATTTTTATAGGGTTTCTTTACTTTTATATAAGGCATTTGGTATCCATTGCAATTTGACCACTTATTGCATTGGAACCAAAATCCTATTTCTATCGATAATAATAAATAATAAAATATTTTTACAATAATCAATTCACATCGTACATGAATTCATGCCAGGATGTGCATTTTTCCTATCAACAACACCACTTGAAAAAAACTAGAGTTTTAATGTTCAATACCTTTTTAAAAAATTTGTTCCTAGGTTTAGTGGTGCACAATAATCAGTAACTAGAAATCAACATGTCTATTACTATATAAAACACCATACAAATATAGCAATTAGTAAACAATGTTTTCAAATTTGCAACAAGACAATAACCATATATCGGTGCATTGGTGCATATATTTTGTTATGCACATCGTTATCCTATTTTGTAAAACAATTTCACAATTTCTATATCTGATGATTTCTATTTTTTAATAGACCACGATTGATAAAAGTTCATGTAAAATAATGTATTGCAATTCCCACGGTGCATAGAGTAGACGCTGACATGGTTTTTTGTTAAGGTACTTCGTGGTGTAAAGGTCCCTGGTTCGAAGCTTTTGGCTGCTTAGATGCGCTTGGGTCGCGACTACTCAAGCAACATGTTAGGCATGTTATTCATCTCATGACTCACATAACCTAGCAAACAAATGTATTGCAACAAGCGTGAATGTATCTCATCCCAACAAGAGAACAAGGCAAGTTTTTTTTTTTTAAGTACAATGTTGTATATTCCATATGAGAAATATACTTATATTGTCAACATCCATTATGCCACTTGTAGAAATTTATCCCGAGTGGAGAAGATTCCATTCCTTCCTCCCAACCACTAGGAATAATCATAATTGACAAGAGAACAAGACAAGTTATTTAATTTTTATTAAAAAATTAATATATTTGAATTATCTATAAGTTTAAGTTAGTGATTTGCATTCGTCAATGCATGTTATGTAGAGAAAAAACTTGAATAAACTCGATAATATTGTTTACAATCTGAGTGAAAAAGAGAGTATAAATCTTTATGGAAATATTGCAAATATATGAATTAAGTGGCTTAATAGGTAATCCATATGAATTTTTTCTTTGATGTTTTACTAAAAATGAATTTATTGACATTAAGGTCTAACATATTTTAAACAATCAATCACATTTTTTTTAATGTTGTGCAGGGACTGATAGAAACGGGACATAATGACATCCTAAGAAGATAAAAATAATGAATGAAGTAAAAGATTGTGACTTGACCCTTAGTTAATTTGGAATGGCAATGGAAGTAAACAAGAGGGAGAATTTAAAAAAAAAAATATGAGTGACATAGTAGAAAGACATATAGATGTATATTCCACTTATAGTACAAAAATTAATCCAATGATTCAAGGAATCAAGTTACATATAAACTATAAGAAGTGTTTTCAAAGTAATGACCAATGAGATCCATGCGACTTGTAGTAGCAAAAATAATCCACTCTTCCATGGATGTCTTCTAATAGGTGCTAACACACAAAGAAGAACCAACAAAAGAACTGATGAACATTGATTTCTGTATGGGTTGTGAGTATACATTGAAGTATCAAGGTCTAATTGAAGAAAAATGCATTTTCTTGTAACTGCCATAGAAGAAAGGTCGTGCGCTACTTACAACTGTAAAATTAATTTTAATATTTATGGGCGTGTTAGTGACCATTACATAGTGGCCATTTTAGTTTTTATTTTCTCATTGTTTGACAAATTTTCTACCCCCCTCTTCTACTTTCAAGATGTTGTAGTTGATGTAGGAACCCATGATGTAAAAGGTGTATGAACCCTGATTGAATTGGTTTTTTGAAGTATCTATGTTGTTTAAATTTCCTCATTTCATAATTAATGGAACAACAAGAAACATTTATGCTTATTATATCTATGCTTTGTCATTACATATGAAACAATGCAGAACATGAAGTATGGATTAGAGCCAATGGAAGAGATTTTGAGAAATGACATTGAGCACGATTTCAAAAGAATATGTATTGTTTATGAAACATTTACTGCTATGGCATGCTTTTTGATTTATGCAGTCATGTATATTTTACTATATAAATTATGAAGTTGTACTTATTACATCTATTTTTATTTTTTTAGACGGAACATGAAGAAGCAAAACATAAAAAACAAGTTAATCAAGAAAATATTAGTTTAAATAATGCAAGTATAATCTCACATACAAGTGACGAAGAAATGAATTATGCACACAACTCAAGAAATCGTAGCAATTTAAATGATGTTTGAAAATCAATGTAATTGAATATTACTATAGGTTGTATGGTTTAGAATATTTTTTTGGTAAAAATTGGGATTTTTTTTAATGTACCTATCATATTGTCCCAAGTGGATGTCGATAGTTTATCCAATAAGTGTAGAAATTACAGATTGGATACATTCGATTGTTCTGTACTTTTACATTGTCCCATTTTGTATGATGATGATTCTCTTATTCATTTATAATAAAATGAGTTTCTTATTTTATTGCATTGTCTAATGCTAAATGTTGCAATCCTAAGTAGTTAATATATTGATCATTTACATTGTTACAAACAATAAATATGTGATTTTTGGATAACACATTAACATAATCATTATATCAAAACACAATAATTAGACATAAAAATCAATATTATTATAAAAATATTTGATTTTGAGATGATTATTTGAAGTTTTGTTCAAAAACAATTAATCGAAATATGCACATATTGGTGTATTGTATAACTTTTCACATCAAAATGTTTTAAACTTCACATTGCTTTGATGCACATGGTAATATAGGCAGTGATGTTGTTATGTCTACATTATAAAATTTAATAAGCCCAGTGTTGTATTTAAGCATATGAGAGCCAAACATTCTATATAAAAAAAAATATGATTTGATGAGTAAAACTTATACCAACATCAATGTGCCATAAAATAAAAAATGACCCAATGTGTAACAAACTATACTACCATCATCATGTCATTAAGAAAAAGAGTGATTAGAGTGTGTAATAGCTATACAAGTACTAGCGTTATTCATTTTGGTTATGCACTATTTTTGTTCATTCAAAACATGATGGAACATGTTGGTAAAATGAGCATGCAAAAACCTCTCCACAAAATATTTGCCCACCCAAAATTTAAAGTTATAGAAAACATTTTCTAAAACCTTTTCTATGAATGGTGAAGGTTGTAACAAAGATATATTTGAAAATTTTACCTAAACTTGTAACACTAAAAACCCCTGTGAAATGTCTACTACAAGGTGTTCTCCTTGTAGTGCTATGAAATGCCTAGAGTTCTTTATAATGAGTAATTGTTTGAGCCAAGAGATAAAAAAATAGGGTAGATTGATTGACCTAGAAGCTTGAAGCTTGGTTATGTGTTGGTGGCCTAAAAAAAACCAGGGATCATCTGAATTGGATGTCTATTGTTGGGTGAAAATTACTTGTACATAGCCATTTTTTAAGACTATATTATGTTAAAGATAAATGTTCTATTTTGGTGTATGAATATGCAATTTAATGTGATTAGTCATTGTGCCTATATATGTACTTTCATGTGGTGCATGTATTGCAATTAATTTTGAATATGGTTGCCATGAATCTTGTTAATCCATGCTTATGTATTCCATTACATTTCAAGTATTGCATCGTTGCATGCATTATGCATTTATTCTAGATCTCTATGGATGACCATTTCATGTTTTTATGATACACTAGTTTCTTTGCGGCTGGAATTGTAATGCCTTGTTTATTCACTACTACATTTGGTGTCTTTGTAACGAGTTTAGACAATATAGATAAAGTCAACTGTACCATCAATGCTTACTCAGTAATTACAAAATTTTGTTATTTTTTTCTCTGCATGCCATTAATTTCATCAAACTTCCAACTATAAGTGATCATTTCCAAACTTGTGATTCCCCTTGGACTGTTTGCAATAAATGCACCTACCAAACCATTAGGGACATGTGACAGTGCATAATGAAACACTAAGAAAGTTCTTGTCTCATGGGTGCCTTTGGCCCCAAGGGCTTAATTATGGTTTTTAGGGGGGCTAAAAAGTCCTAGTGGTGCCTTTTATGCTTATTAAGGTGCCTAATAAGCATGTGTTGTAGCGGTTATAAACACCCTCCAAAATTTTGGCTTGCATGAAAATTTCAAAGCCTACTGTGGATCTTGTGATCAATCATTCCTTGGTCACTTATTGGTAAGCTAATGGTCTCAAGCCCTCTCCTTGATATTAAGATTTGTTCATGTTCTCATGTTTATGCAGTATATGTCATCTTTGGGCATTGAGATTATTGTTTGTCATGGAAAGGGAATGTTGTTTTGCTTCAAGGGAAATCTTGTGCATAAGGGTTGTTTTCATTACATAAACATGTTTCACACTCACTCCACACACTCTTGTCACAAAGGTTGTTGCATCAAGTAGAGTATGTCCTTTATGTTTTGGATGGTCTATGTTGTATCACTAAGGGTTCAAGTGTGTGATCATAGTCAATTTCTCTCACTATTTACATTAGTTTCAATGATCTCACACTTAGCCAGTTTCCCAAGAAACCTACCTCATCTGGCTTTCCGGAACTGCAATTCGTAGAGACCCCAACCTCCCTTGGCTTCCAAAATTCTACAGTGGTTTCCTCCAGTGTCCTTCCCTAGCCGGAATCCATTGTCTTCAAAAATTGCACAATGTTGTCCCTCAACTACCCTACCAACACCACTCTCCAGAAATGCACAGAGTAGTTAGGCAGCCAACACTACTCTCCATAAATGCGCAGAGAAGTCAGAAAACCAACACTTCTCTTTAGAAATGCGCAGAGAAGTCCCGTTGCCTTGCATTTAGAAATTATGCAGAAGTGTCCTCCCAGGACCCCATCCCCAACAATGTCCTGTCAAGAGAAATTGCACAATATTTTCCCTTAGCTTCTTAGGCTTCACTGCACTCAAAAACTATGCAGGGTGTCCTCCCAGGACCCCATCCCACAACAATTTCTTGCATCTCAAAACTGCACAGTGTTATCCTAACTGTCTAGCAACCTTGCTCCTAGAAATTTCCCAGAGCAGGCAACACAACCTTGCTCTGGAAAACTGCGCAGATCATCCCAGCAGCAGTCACTATCTGCTAAAACTGCACTGATCTATCTCTTAGTGGCTACAGGAAAAGGTAACATGCTACATCAATCTCAAGGAGTTGAGGAGAAGGACAAAGAAACCAAGTTATGATAAAAGATCAGGACCTCATGCAAACTTCGTCAGATGCATATCGTCTCAAGGGTAAGTATGGTAAGTAAAGTACATATTTTGAAGTACATCTCCTAGTCTAGCTTGAAGGATTGCTTGTCATTGTCATAACGTTATGTATTGGATAAAATGCATTTTTGCAAGAACTGAAAGTCATTCCATGTGTTTCCCCTATGTGTCTTGCCTCCTTTTTGCTTGTTGAACCAGCTGTCATCTTTGGCATGTTGATTGCCATGTCATTCCAACTACCTCCCTTGCACTATCTATAGAAACTACGCAGAACTGTGGGGCATGTCTTTGTTTCCTGTCACTGCACTATCCCGAGAAATTTCACAAATCTGATAGGTAGACCTCACGCTGGCCTGCTCTACTCTCCCTCAGAAAATTGTGTAGTTTTGACTAGCACCTACCCTGCTGCTTCTCTCTACACTCAATCGAGAAACTGTTTAGTTATGTCTAGGATCCCCTAATGTCTGTCTCAGACTGTCTCCCAGAATTGCTTGATTTTGACTAGAAGCTCCCCGTAGCCTGATCCTGTATTCCTCCAGAAACTACACAGATTTACCTGTTAGTGCTTCTTACTGCCCACACTATCTTCCCTGAAGAAATTGTGTAGATTGCCCTCTAGACCCTCAGATGACTTGCCCAGTCATCATCTTGAAAACTACATAGAACTGTCCAATATTCCCCCGACCACCCTGCCATGTCTTCCTCCCAAGAACTGCGTAGTTCTGCCTCCCAGTTGGGTTCTCTCTTGCAACTTTCATTGCTATCCCGAATTGTGAAAATCTGCCCCCAGTGACATCTGCACAGTTTTTCCCGACAGTGACCCGTAGCTTCTCATCCCAGCCTGAAATGTGCTCTGCGCAGTTTCAGATCCTTGTCCTCTCTCTTGATCACCTGCACCTAGAACCGAAAGACAATGTATCATGCTAGGTTATGAGGTTTTGGATTTGATGTCGTCCCATCATAAGTGAATTGCAGGAACATGTACATTGATGGATCATGGTGCAATGACGAACGAGATGAAGAAGGAGCACCTGCTAGAAGACTTGCTCACAATTGAACGTAAACACAAAGCACATCAAACAACAAACAAAAGAAACACATGCATGGAACCATCTTGTAGAGAACAAGACCATTGAAGACCCCACAACACCAAGCTATGTGGAGATGAACAAAGTACATCCAATAAAACATCCATCACTTAACAACACAATAACTTGACAAAGACACCAAAGTTAGCCAATACATGCCAGTAGTGTCATGTCGAGTTGTGTTATGAGTTGCCTTGGCCACCTCAATATTATGAGCCGTAACTGTTGTAATAAGATGTGATGTAAATTGAAATTCCAAGTGTCATTAGCAAAATGCAAACAATCATATGTAATGTAACGAGTTATGTAATGTAGTTGAAGAGTCATGAGGGTAGTACAAGAGTCACAAAGGGGAATGTGAAGGGTCAACCCACCCTTTTCTATATATAGAACCTCATAACTCATAGAACAAGATTTTTAGTTATGTAATGTAGTTGAAGAGTCATGATGGTAGTACAAGAGTCACAAAGGGGAATGTGAAGGGTCAACCCACCCTTTTCTATATATAGAACCTCATAACTCATAGAACAAGCTTTTTGGGAGCCAGGATTTTGCTAGGAATTGCTTAGATAGGGCTTGGAGAGTATTATGATGAGCCTTGGCTTCTCCACAGTGTAGAGTGAGGATGTCTCTTTGGAGGAGTAGGCGGTGTTGACTATAACGTTCCACTATTGGGGCTAGTGGTTGTCATGGTTGTATGTATGGATGGAACTTTCACTTTATATAATATAACAGAGCCAACACGTTTCATGCATATGTTGTTATTGTAGTTTGACTATTCTGGTTACTTTAGTAATGCATGTAGTTTTCACTTATGCATTTATGTATGGACTATTCCGTATGTGATGGTGTGAATCTTATTGAAGTGTGTTGTTGGTTTAACTCATCACCTTGGATTTTTGACTATTCTGCTTTCCAGTTCGTGATGTCTTTCAACTAATGTGTTCCTTTTAGGCTGTGTACTATTACATGCTTCTAAGAGACACACTTCTTTCCCCCTCTATGTGTTATAACCTCCCCATGCATCTCCCTTGACTTTCCGCAAGGTCACACACTTGCTTTCGACAAGGATATCTTGTTTACCTTTGCGTGCTATCATTGTCAAGGCATAGCTTTACTACCCATTGCTGGGACTCCTACTCCAAACGGTCCGAGGTCTAGTTGGGACTTCTTATCGGGGAGATCCCCTGACATGTTGGCGGGTCCAACACCATCAACAACATGTTAAGGGCTTAGTTTTCCACCCAGGGGCACAATTTCCACTCATGCAAAGGCGTTGCAATAGTGACAAGATGCAAATGGTGTCACAAGTACAATGATAAGGGTATATATTATTATTATAAATTATTATATATATATATATATATATATATATATATTATAATGGAAATTATGTGTTTTATGCATGAAACATGACATGTTGTAAAATGCACGACCTAGAGTGAATAATGCAAGTCTTGTGTTAGGATTTGCATGATAACTTCCTTAAATCATAATTTTAGTTAAAATCCATATCTTTAGATGAATTATGCACATTCTGAACACTGTACTTATGAAATTTTATGAAAATAGGTCATTGAGGAAAATGCACACCTTGTTAAGAAAAAATGAATCCCCTTAAGTGAAAATGCATGTTGAATGCATGGGATGGTTTTTGTAGATGTTAAAGAATAATATTCACACCTACATAATAAGCTTGCATCCCCTTGACATAATGTGTAAACCTATAATGATGTAAACCCTAGTTGATTCATCCTTAGCCATATCAATGCTTTTCATGGGAAGAAGATTTAAAATGAATGGAAAGACATTATGAGATGATGGTGCTAGTATGACATACATGAATCTAAGCATGACAAGTTATTTGAAACATACTCAAGTATACAACCTAGTTACACTGCTAATAAGTTGTATCCTATGTTTAGGGTTGTAAAACATATTTCATCCATTTTGAAGAGAAGTATAAACATGTGTGAGTGTGCACACTTTTGTAATTATTTTAATCCTTAGTTTGAAAATAAAATTACTAAAACACTTATTATGGAGGAGAAGAATTATACAATAGGACTTCATAAGCCCTTTCCAACATCAAACAATACCACATGTAATCGTTAGATATCTTAAAAAATCTGTGAGGGGCTTAATATAAGAATATTGATGCTTAAGTACATGATTAAGTGCTATGTGATAAGGTGTGATTATAATTTGAATAGACCAAATTTAACGACCCATGATGATTCAACCAATGGTTCATAATCATCATGGTAGCTTAGGTAGCATGATCGATAAAAAAAAGGGTTTGATGCAATGATTTCAACTCATACCACAATTTTCCACGTGTCACATTTTGGTTGACGACAAGTGAAAATATTACATATTAATACCACTCACACTTTGATCTAATATTTTCTTTTTCTTACACTTGATATTGTGTTTTCCCATTCCCTTGCGTGATTTTCTCAACTTTTCCAAAAACTGATATAAAAGCACTAAGACCTTCACGCCTTAGATTTCCTATTAGATAAGAATATATGTTTACTTAGTCTCCTACTAGTCAAAGAGTAGATTTCCAAGTAAACGTTCCAAAACATTATAAGATTTTTAAGCTTTTGATAAGAGTTTGTTTAAAAAAGTTTAGAAGACAATGCATTTATCTCACTTTGGTATGACTTGATATTGAGACATTAAAGTGAGTTCGATAGGTATTTTCGATGATTTAGTTAAATTTGACTATAATAGTAATTATCAAAAAATTGTTAATTTTTTCTCTTCATTCCTTGATGTTGAGAAAGTTGAAGTTGAATATTTGCATGTAAGAAAAAACTTCTTTATGAATCTACGAGGTTGATTGATATTTTATTTTCTATACCTACAGCAAATATAATGTGTCACAGGGTAGTAAAAATGTTGTACATATTCTATACCTTTGTTTGTGAAATTGGAAAGTAAAAACCCTTTGCTATGCAAAAATACTAAAAATTGTGTTGTAGAACAAAGAGGGAAAATGGTTTAAATTTTACTTCTTAAAATGCAAGCCAACTAAGGGAAACACACTTCCAGTGGTGAATTTTGTGTCATTACATGATGGATATATAGGCTATTGAGAAACTATTTCCTTAAGATGAGATATGTATTCCTTAAGATGCAAATGCATGCTCAAAATAGAAATTATGTGTTTTTTGTGACATCCCCTGCAGGTTAATTTCCCTTGTAAACATTGAAAATAATTCCTTCTAATTATGTAACCATAAATTAAATTTGCTGAGAAAAAGGGACACATATTCCATTGCTTGAGGAGGGAGATTTCTTGAGGAAATTAATTACATTAAATATTAGTCATGGGTTGGACAAGTGGTTTTAAATGAGTTGATTGTGTAATAAATTAATTGAAAAATACATGATAAGCCCATGTATATTTTTGGCATAATCAGAAACATGGAAAGATAATAAATTGAAGGAAAGGATGGGTTGTGTTGTCCAAGAAGGATGGGCTACATGGATTCTTGGAGAAGGCGGATGGTTATCTTATCGAAGTGTGTAGGTAGGAGGATAGATTTTTCATTCAAAATTGAGTATTGACTCAATCATCGAAGGTAACATGAAAAGAGGAAGGTCAAGGGGTCCTTGATGATCAAGAGAATTCCCTGGGAGGGCATATAAGGATATCAAGACTAAGAGAATCTAGGGATAGGAGAGGCTATGATGATAGCATAGCTAAGAAACCCATGAGGTTTGCCTGATGATAATCATAGAGCATAGCTCTGACAATGGCACAACTAAGAAACCCATGAGGCTTGCTTGCTAATAATTGTAGAGCATAACTATGATGATAGCCCAAATGAGAAACCCATAAGGTTTGCTGGTTGATAATCACAAAGTAAGCTAAAATCATAGTCCAGCTGAGAAACCCAGAAGGCTTACTAGATGATAATCAATGAGAAGTGGTTTTGACTTATAGGGCTGATAAATACACTAAAGATTGTGTTGGTTGACAAATTTTGAGGGGTGGAGGCACCCAAAGCTAGTGGGATGATAACACTTGATGGTAGTTCCACAGGGTTGGGATGAGAACACAAGAATAAGATCCACTAAGAAGTTGATGGAGAGTGCACTCTTATTCCTTTAGAGGTAACACAACTAATAACACCTACTTATCATTAACTATATATATCTCTCTATCTATCTCCACATATAAATTGAGACTTTTTGTGTCTAAATTCCTAGATATGTTGGATTCCATATCATAATTCCATCTATATAAAAGGAAGTGTTCCCTGCCTTGCATGAAATTGTTGAATAATTGGTGGGTGAAGGCATTGTAGCCTTGTTAGGTTCGTATAATAATACTAGTGTATCCCCCTTATTGTTATTGTTAGTGTAGCCACATATCATTATTCTTGTGTCCATGTATCCCCCCATGTTGTTATTGTTGTGCCCCATAGAAGCCCTCTATTTTTATTGTTGTGCCCTTACATTATTATTTTTATTTAGGCTCTTATTATATTGTGACCCCTTAGATTCCTATATATACCAAGTAGGTCTTCTCATTTGTATCATCCAAGAATTTTTCATTTATTCAATGTAAAGGAGGTTTCCCACTTGTTATCACTCTGTAAACCCATTTAGGTTGAAAAAATGGCCACAGAGGTAACCAAAAACCACTTGCGGAATTAGAAACTAGCCCTTCTAACCCCAGAGAGGGTTCTCTCTTTTAACTTAGTCACAAAAGACTAGATTGAATGAAGAACAATGGCTAGGTGTTGGAAAAAGGATGAGTTTTTTATTAAAGTTTTGTGCTGGTAGGGTTTTGTATGGAGTACCATTGGGAAATGGATTCAAATTTTTAGTGCTTATGATCAAAGCAGTGACTAGTAAATCTGTTTTGGAAGCATAGGCGAAACAAATAGTGCTTATCAATGAAGAAGATGATTATTTAAGGTGTATGGGAAGAATAAGACCAACAATCCATTATACCATAGGCATTTAATGGAGGATAGGTTTTTGATATAAATTTAGTAGAAAAGATGAAATGAGGGTTATTATGAACAAAGAATTTATCTTGAAAAGAATTCTGAACATATAATCATAACGAAATGAAATAATACTTAAATTGTATGTGATGGATCACCTCACAATGAATGAATTCCAAGCAATACAATTCAGACATTTAGAAGATTTCAGAGATAATATGATAAACAAAGAAATAATATACATTCACATAAGAAGAGGGACATACATCAAAGCACCATGCATTCAAATCTCTAGTAAAAATAGATATGTACTTCTACACCTAGATTTGTATTAATATTCTAAAAAAACTATAGAAAATGCCAATAGTCTTCTCTCCAAAATACAACTACTAACCAACCCCTTCTTCCTTTTCCATTACCATCTTAAATACATTTCACATCATAAAGATATCATGACTAGGTTCAATGTATGATCTATCCATTCATAATGGATAGAAACATACATAATTAGCAACACACTGCTTTTTGATTAAAAATTACATAACTCAATCCTATACAACATCTTTATCTATCTAAGAGATAAAAAATAAAAGCTACTTTATATTTATCCCTTTAACATATCTAGATAAAAAAAAATTCTCATAACATCCTATCCTAATATTAAAAGCTTGAATTGATGATGAAAATAGAAAAGGCAGCTTAGACTATATTACACAAGAGCTACGCAACAGTTCCATGTTGGCATGCTTTTTGTTTGTTGGAGGAAAACCTAGCTAGTAGATGGGTGCTGAGTAGGCCTCTGAGTAGGCAATGAACTATTCCACAACCTCTTTGATGTTTGGAACGTTCAAAACACTCCATTTCCCCTTTTTGCAACACATGTGCAATGGGTACACAACAACTGTGTAGCAGAAATTTCAAAATTGTTTTTGGCACTCTTTTCCTGCCTTCATATAAAAAAATATGGTTTCAGCTACTCCACTGAATTTCTATTAAACACCAGCAACCTCCAGAATGCAAAAATATCTATACAATTTCCACGTTTTCAAAGTGAAATCCAAAATTCATCATTTTGTCAACAAAAACTGCAAAAAATGGGCCACCAATTGATACATGTAACTCCCAAACAGTAGCACTTGTGTAAAATATGAGATAGGTTTTTGTATAAGATATTGTTTAAAATAAAAACCTCTCTTAGTTTCTTCAAATGATTCCCAATATCCTTAGAAACTGTGCTAAAAAATCATGACTAAAACAGGAAAATACATAGTCCGAAAAATAGGCCTTAAAGATGCATTCAAAACTCCTGATCTATGATACCTGTGTAGAAATGGGAAGGGTTTATTGTGATTTGATTCATGCTTGAGAAAAAAACATTTAATTTTTTTGAAATTCATCTCCATGTGGTCGGAATCAACATTTCTAACTGATGACTAAAACGAGCTATTTTGTGCAGCATTGCACAACGAATAGTCTGAGTAGCACTCCATGCTCTGTATGGTTTCACACCTCCTCTAGAAAAATGGATCAAATGGGTAGGCTTGAAATCATTGTGTGATGTTGTATAACTCTTTAAGTAGTCTATCCAACTCTTGCAACACTCCTAAATAGTTGATACCCACTTGCGCAGTGGTTGCGCAACGACCATGACTCCCATTAACTTGACACTCCATGCTTTTGGTGAACCCTTTATAACATAAATTTGACAATGTCAGACAATGATCTTTGAGACTATGATAGCAATAGTGGTCATAAGATCAACTTATTCAAAAACTGAAAATTAAATGACACGGAAAATACATTTGAGGATGAAACTAATGATCCTAACACCACTCAAATAGGACAATTTTTAAGTTATTGATCTATGTTTTACTTATGTTCAGTGAGTTGGTTGCATAAATTTGGTATAAGAGCTTTCGATTCTAGGGTTTCTCTTCTTCAAATATCATCTTGGAATTTTTGCTATAACTTTCTTTATACAAGGCTTCAGAAGATAAAATTACAACCATGTGGAGTTGAAATAATGGTTAACTTTGTGTACTAATTTTAGATCTTGGTTCACTATATTTTAGGAGATATGATTTGAGGAAGTAAGGGTTTTCATAGGCTCCATAATTCCATCTCAAATAGGTGACCTAGGGAAAATTGTCATAAATTTATCTTTCAGCATCAGTTTTGAATTTCATATAAAGTGACTAAAAGTGCATGGACTTTAGCTTTTCATATATCATTTTCATGGCCTAAGGTTGAAAAAGTGACACATGGCAATCCGTACAAGTTAGCTCTACTGAACCAGTCTATAATCAAGCAATTGTGGGAGATTGGACATAACTCTTTCTTGAAGAATATAATATCGGTTTGACTTGTGTAGTTGGAAATAAGACTTAGAGTGTAGAAATTTCACCTATAGAACAAACCGATATATGCAATGTCCTAAAGCATAATACTTGTTCTACTTCTACAAAACATTAAGCGGAAGC
>APFE031036663.1:51723-103978 GCA_000404065.3 Pinus taeda | reverse complement strand
TATTCTTCTTGGATGACAGTGTAGTGTTCTTTTTGTGCTCCTTCCCACCATGTAGATCTGTGGTGAGTTTTTCTAGCAAAATTTTTCTCGGAGGCTTTTGGGCAATTTTTGGCTAGGTGGCCTGTCTCAAAGCAAGATCGACATCTAAAGAGGACACTTTCATAATCGAGTTTCTGGTTCCACACATAGTCTTTAAAAATGTTAGAGTTCAGATTAGGAGTCTTGAAATAGATGACTTAATATGTTTACAATGATGTGTTTTCTCTCTTCATATTTCTTTTTACCTTATTAGTACTTGTCATCTGGCATGGGACTATAACAATTAGGTTGATGCATTTGACATTAGTTGGTATTCATTTTTATGAATATTTTTTCTCATATTTGATTGCTTTGAGATTAATTCCTTTCTCATTCAATTTCAACATCTTATCTTGCCTCTTCCCAAGACAGAAGAGGCTGAACTATATATTATTTTTTAGTTAGTCAATTCATTTTTAGAAATATTTTGGAGTGGAGAACTAATGTTAGCATTAGTTTGAGGTTATTAAATTTTATTTGTTATTAAGGTGCCAAAATAAAGTTTTTGCTATAGTTGCAAATTGTTGTAGTGGAGTCGCAACTGCATTATAGGTGGTGGATGCGTGCAGATGTTGTGCGGTGGTGTAAGATCTAGATCTTCGACTGCTCCAGTATTACCTTATTGTGCTTACTTGCTACCCTAGAACTGAAACTATTGATGAAATGGGAACTCTCATAGATGGGTGATTTCACTTGATTAACTAAAACTGGAGCATCCTCATCGGAAGTAATAGAAGCAAAGGTGGGATGAAAGGAAGGTTCATGTTGGAGAATCTATTGACCCATATCTAGTAGTGAATTCCCCTAAGAATGTCATCCAAATATAAATGGTCACAGTTGCGTAGGTATATGAAAACTCAAAGGTATCTAACCCAATTGATCAAGAAATCCCATTATAGATCGAGATCAATAGCTAGCAGATAGCTGTGTAAACCCTTACTGTTGCAATAAGGAGAGCAGTGGACAACTTTGAGTACACCCTTACTAACACCCAAAACAGATCTATGTCTAATTAATATCAAAGAGGAGCATTGGCTTTCGCGTTACCTTATCTTTCCAATCTTTATTGGCACGGTGTATGCTCAGCTAAGTATGTGCGATTACTAATCGTTGGTTTTGCTGATTGTTTGTAACTAGATCAAGGGGAAGTACCCCTTCCTATTCCAAGTGAAATTGATCCGTCGCCATACTTAGAGAGAACCAGAGCAAAAACATGGACATCACTTTGCCCAAGTATATATCCTGCAGATCATACACCATTAAATATTGTTCTAGAGTCTGTTGTAGCCCTGGTTGAACCAAAACCCTAACTCGTTTTTATAGGACTAGACTCCCTGTATTGATTCAGTCCATAGGTAGGAGATACTTATTTCTGAGGTAAGCATCTCATTTCTACACTGGCTGACTCAGGCATTAGTTGTTTCGGTCTTGGAATTGTCTAGTCTCCAACACACCAACCCACTCAGATGGTCTCGACCATGACATCTAGCTCTAAGCCTCACCTTGTTTGTGCCTTGAAGTTGGTTCCCCTTCTACCTGTGACAACCTATTATGGCTTATTTGGCTTCTTCGTAGTTGGGCATGGTTGGCTAAAGGTTGGAGGTTCCTGGTTTTGCTTGGCTAGTTGAAGGTTAGAGATTGAAGGCTAAAGATCACTAGTTAAAGGCTTCTGGCTAGGGCATATACAAGAAAAAAAGCTTTGGGTAAGTAAGATTCTAAAAGGTTAGAGGTTGAAGGGTGAAGGTGACCAGTTACAGGGTTCTGGCTAAGGCATATATGAGAAAAGAAGCTTTGGGTAAGTGATATTCTGAAAGGTTGTTAGTTGAAGGGTCAAGGTGACCAGATACGAGCTTCTAGCTAAGGCAGATAGCAGTGAGTGGGTTATCATTAGAACTAGTTTCAGTGGGGTAATATGATAGCCTTCTGGCTAAGGCATATAACAATGGGTGACTTATCATCAAAAGTAGTTTCACTGAGGTAATATATATGTTTTGAAACCTATGACATCTATGACATCTGTTCTGCTAAATGGAAACATATAAAGGCTAGAATGGGGTGCATATGAATAGATGCAATGAAAAACTACGACATTGGTTAAGCTTATTTGAAAGAGGTAAGCACAAATCACATCATTTATACGTGTTGCTTACTAATAATATTATTGTGAACAAGTTTCATTCTATCTAGCATTATGCATACAAAGTTAGAGTTGTGATACATGTAAATTACTTTTGTTATATAATATAGTTGTTGTCGATAAATTTCTATTGACTACGCTCTCTTCTCATGTGAATGAAGTTCTATGTTGTGTTTATGAATTGTGTGAATTGTGAAAATCAATTAGTAGTGACCCGAGCCTTTCCGCTTTTTCTTCGCCCTGACTCGTCAATCAACTGATCATTTGATTCAAGCCAAAAAGGAAAATATTGATTGTATACTTGGGGATGGTGTTAAAAGTCTTATTTGTCACTTCAGATTGACCTTTTTTTTATAGTAGTAGGGAATCTAGAATTTTTAGCAATCTTGTTGTGTTGTACACACGATTTTGTAAATTTTTATTTCTTTTCTTATATTCTTTTCAATGTATAATTATAGATAAATTATGATTAATTGCAAGATGCCAAAAAGTTAAATAGATTATGATTAATTACTAGATTCTAGAGAGTTACATAGATTTTTTTCTTCGTTGTTCATATAGTTTAAACCATGAAAGGCTCACTTCCATGTGCAATTTGGTTTTTACAATTCACTAAATAGAAATTTTCTTTTCTTGACACAGTTTCATCAAATCATAGAGGACAAGGGGGAATATAGTTTTCATTTAGGATGCTAGTAGCGTTTGAAGATGAGACAAAGATTCTTGTGCTTTCATAGCTTTTTTTCTTTCTTTTGTTTCCTATTTTTTATTCACGGACATATGGAATTATGTTTACATATTTGCAGTTTCCATGCTCTTAAAATTTGGGTTATTTCTGAGAATTCATGTACGTAGTCGTTAAAAACTTACTTAATATCAAACTTTTTATATCGAAACCACCACAATTCTCATAAATATCGTAAAGCCTCAAATCCTTAATGTTAGTGTCAGTATTTGCACGCTACCATTAATTTATAAAACTCCTCTTTTCATATCATATTAGGGTCCCATTCTGAAATTTTTGTCATTCCACTAGGTCATCATGCAAAAGCTTGGTCACTGAAGGTTGAATTAGGGTTTCCTTTACTCCTCTTAGAAATTTACCCCTTGCTAACTCATGTCAACCTTGTTGAGTATCCATTGTCCATAACGTTAATGACATCATGCCATCACATTAGTCATGTCACCTTGAAATTCAATCCTTAAAGGTCTCATTAGATCTTTTAGGGTCTTTCAAGCTTTCATTAGGTCATTAGGGTTTCCAAGGTTCCAATAAAACTCCATTCCATTTCATAAGGCCAGTAAGTAAAGGGTGATCAAATAAAATCTCTTCACCATGTGAAGTTGATTCGTGAAGAGAATTGCTTATTTCATCATGTAATTTTATGTTCACTATATGTAATAAGTATTGTTCCTTAGCTATAAACTCAATCTCTATATGCCAACTTCATTAAAGCAAAGTAAAATTCAAAGAGTTCTCAAAGAACATAAAAATATCAATTTGTTAAGCAAAATAGTCAAGTGAAAAGGTAATGTTTCAAAAAGTTAATTGAATGCCAAAGCGAGTTGTCTTTTCCCAAGGGTGTCCAAATCATCATTTTCCACAAGCACTAAACCCTAGTTTCCTCTCCCATTGAGCTAGGGTTAGCTATGGAATCAAAGAAATATGAGTAGGGGAGGCATAAGTGAGTTCATTTTAGCAAGTATGACGCCATTCCAACTCATAGACATTATGTCTGCATCTTTTTTCAAGAAGTCATTCCAAGGGACAAATCATTTGCCACACACACGGCCAAGTTTTCTTAAAACTATGTGTCTAACCAAACAAAGATGAATTTGACAAATGTGAGAGAGTTTTTTGTCCATCATAGGCCAAGGATGAAAAATGTACTTCATTTTTTACATAGGTGTCGTGGTTTTGAAGAAAGTTCAAAAGTACAGTTGCTGCACTTCTAGAGTGACTTTGGGAAAATCATTGTTTCTCCTAGCGGGAATGTCCAAATGACTTTCTTGATGAGTCAAAGCATAACTAGATAGAAAGACATTTTCAGTGAGCTATCATGGGTTCAATTTGGATTTGTGGAAGATCTCCAAAAGTTTCCTGAAAGAGCACACTTCATTTTTTAACCCTCATTCCACACTTTTTGACTAGTATTGGGAGAATCCATTGTTGGAGGGCCAAATCAAGTCTATTTTGCAAACTAAAGATAGATATGGAAACTAGACAGAATAAGATTTCCAACGAGCTATGCTTGGGTTAATTTTGACAAGTCTTTAGAAAATATTTCAAGTTGTGAATTTCTATGTTTTTTGAGCATTTTTAGCACAGTAAAAAGGTCGAACATGCAAAACCTAGGGTGTTGCACTCTTTTTTGGGCCATCTAATGAGAAAAAGGTAAACATAATTGGATTCAAAGTGATGAGGGCATGCACCCTATGCATTTTCTAAGCATTTGGAGAAAAATGGGTCAATCAAAAAGGTCAAAAAACACCAAAAACTCACCTTTCTGCCTCATTTCTGGATTGGGCACTGTGCATTTACCAGTCTTGCGAGATTGCATTTTTGACAAGGAAAATGAGCTCCAATTTGAAAAATGAAGACATGTCTAGAAGATAGACTTGAAGGGCTTTAAAACAAGCCATCTTGGACCAACTTTAGACACTGAGAAGGCACCCAAAATCTATCCCGAACATGGAGGGCGCATTTGAGAAAGAAAGGGTGTGTTTGACAATGAGAGGGTGTGTTTGACAGTCATCCCCAATTTTTCAAGTTTTTCTCATGTTTTGATTTTCACCTTGGCAAATGATTATTTTACCTATGTAAATGATCAAATTGGATGTAATTATCATGTTTTTACTATTACATAGGGTAAATGTATTATGTAAATCATGCAGATGAGGCGTAATGAATTAGCTCACTTAAGAGAGGAATGAGTCACTTGGACCATCCTACAATTTAGCTATCGATTCAGATTTTTGTGTAATATCTTCCGTACCTCATGGATTCAACCGTTGTTGATGAGGGGAAGTGGTTTTCATGTCTATTTAGTCCCTTTCTTCACCATAGACAAGGTTTGGACTCAATTGGATGTTTGGCTATTGATTAGAGACAATAGTGTAATCAGTATTTGGCAAAATTTAATGAATGAGTTGTAGCTATTTTGGCGAGATTCCTGCGGTATGCTATTTTGACATTGTTTCTTCTTTAGTTTAATATGTATGATTTTTTTGTACGTCACATTATCCATTTCACTCTATATATGTCTGATTTTCAAGGTGTGATAAGTAGAATTCATCTTCTATGCTCTGTTTTGGGAAAATCATCATAAATTGTTTCATTTCTTGAGTTCAAAAAGAATTCATGGTTTTCATGCTCTTTTTAGCACATCACTAGCCTAAACCATTTGATCACTATAATATAAAATTTGCTAGCCTACCTACCTACATTTCCCCATTGAATGGATTGTAACCCTAATCTTATTTTCCCTGACCTAGCCTTTTTGACCTAATATCATCATCTAGAAATAACCCCATAAAATCAAATCAAAATAACCTCTGCACATCATACGTAGACTAAGACCCTAATCCATCTAGCCCTATTGGTTGTGATCACTTGGAGAGATCCCTCTCTGGCTTGGTAGGGCTAGATACCAAGTCAAAACGTTGGTCTGTGGCTACCTCAGCTGGACTCTTCCTCAGCCTTGGAGATCCAGAGAAGTGATAACATACTGGCATCGTTGTCGGGGAGCGAAAGTGCTATCTTCATTGGGAAAGAATGAATTTTTTTTAGATCTAATTGTTGATGGTGAACAACAGTTGGACACATAGTAAGATTCTACCATTCACCTGGTGACTCCATTAACTGAAAGATCCAGAAAATAAACACTTCATGGTGACTCCATTTCATTAAGATTAGTAGCTTTAAGAACTTTCAATTTGGAATCTGTTGCAAAAAGGTATGCTCCAATGAAAAGAGATTACATTCCAGGTTTCCCAAATAAAATTCTTAAGGTAAATTGGCGAAGCAATTTGCCTATGGTCAAAGATGTGAAAGGTTATGATGTTTCTCTTCATCTGGTGAGATTTCACATGCATGTGCATAGATTAAAGATTGATTTTCCTGAAGACTATTTGATGAAGATATTCATGGCCACTCTAGAAGGTGAAGCCCAATCTTGGTATGAAGTTTGTTGCATGCTCGTATTTATTGTTTAAAGGATTTTCATACATGTTCTTTGAAAGGTATAAAGGATCTTGTCCATCCTTAATATTAGTTCATAATTGTTAAACATGTTGATAGTTTTATTGAAAATCTTGAGAATGTTTATGGAGATGATGAATTCATGGACAATGAGATCATGGAAGCCTTGTATGAAAATCCATTTCAGCAGCACAAAGAAATCTTAGAGGATACTTGTCAAGATGCTCAAGAAAGTTCGCAGTAGGCTAAAGATCTTTGTATAGTTTAAAATGATGGAATACAAAGTCTTATTTCAGATCTGCTTGCAGCAGAAGATGGTATGAAGGAAAATCATGTTCTAATTTCAGATTGTGCTAAGGTCAAGTTGGCTATTCCAGATCTAGAATTAGATTGTGATGATGAAAAGTATGTTGTTCCGGATCCCATGAAGGAGACCTTTATTGTTGAGATCACCTTGAATGAAGAAAACGAAGTTATCGACCCAAGTGTTCTCATCCTATCAGAACAAAGTCTTTAGAAGGAGGTAATCCAGTCCCTTTATGAAAAAGAAGACGAGATCTTTGTTCAAGTAAGTGAAAAATATTCTTTGGATGATTCTATGGTAAATGATAGAAATTTCAGTTTTGAGTTTCAAGAACAATCTGAAGAAGTTAGTCACTTTGAAACACAAGACCATATTCAACATCCTTATCAATCTTTAGGAGGGAAAGAAGACAATTACTGTTTTAGCAAAATAAAACAAAAAGTACTTTCTCCTCTATCTGAAGATGAGATAGATCAACTCCTGAAAAGTCATGTCACAACCTAAACTAATGTAGGTTTGCAGTGTTCACATAGTCAAGAAGGTGTTTTTGAAACTTCTTCCACTTTTGAAAATGAAAATCTAAGTTTAAAGGAGGACAGTCTTGAAATTATATATATAGATCAGCATTAATAAAGACAATCTCATTTTTCAATGTTCGTATTTGATGAAACTATACAGGAAATTGTTGTGAGTGAACCAATTTATGATGATGATTTCCTGCTAGGAGATCAACTAATAGATATTGTTTCCTTTCATGAAGATGATAGGGCTATCATGTTTGATCATATTGAAGAATGTTTTATGTTTAAGGATCACTTAGACTATGAATTTGAGGAATATGAGCCTAAGAGAGATAATATGCTAGAAATCGTGTCAGAATTTCTCATGCTCATTGAATTTATAGCCAACACTCAGATAGAAGAAGGTTATACTTCCCTATGCCTTCCTATCAATCAACAACTAGCTATTCGTTCAGATCAGAATGAAAGGACTACTTGTATTTTTGTTGTTGGATCTCAACAAGGTAATGCTTCAGGATTTTCAAGATCCCTTTCACATTCTTTTCCAAGCATTGGAGAAGATGAATGTTGTTTGGTTTGTTAGCATAAGCCTTGGTTTTAGTTGTTATTGTGAGTTTCCTACATGTACATCATTATACCTACTCGAGGAAATTGACAGAAGAATTTCAATGAGTAGCCATTTGATGGATTGGTTACACTGGAAGGATAACTTTGAATGATTGTACATATTTCTTAAGCATGTAGGTGGTTGTCATTAGGATTTGAAGCCCTCAAATCTCAATGCTCTATTGCCATAAATAATTTTTCTAAGTACTTGTGTCAGTTAAGTAAGTCAGTATCGAGTCATTTTTCAATCAGTTATTAGTTTGTCACAAGTCAGTTTGTGTCATTTGAGATGTCAGTGTTTAGTCATGCATTTCACTATAAGTTTTTGGTCATATTGGCCCACATGGTTAGGCACTTGGTCTACGGTATTCTTGACACCTACAAGGAGATGCCATCCCCAATAAGGCCAATGTTAGTGTCAGTATTTGTATGCCGCCATTAGTGATCAAAAATACTCTTTTCATATCATATTAGGGTCCCATTCTGAAATTTTTGTTTTTCCACTAGGCCGTTATGCAAAACTTTGGTCATTGAAGGTTGAATTAGGGTTTCCTTTACTCCTTTTAGAAATTTACCACTTGTTGGCTCATTTCAACCTTGTTGAGTATCCATTATCCATAAAGTTAATTACATCATGCCATCACATCAGTCATGTCATCTTGAAATTCAGTCCTTCAAGTGTCTCATTAGGTCTTTTAGGGTTTTTCAAGGTTTCACTAGGTCATTAGGGTTTCCAAGGTTCCAATAAAACTCCATTCCATTGCATAATACCAGCAAGTAAAGGGTAATCAAATAACATCTCTTCATCATGTGAAGATGATTTGTAAAGAGAAATGTTTATTTCATCATGTAATTTTATGTTCACTATATGTAATAAGTATTTTTCCTAAGCTGCGAACTCAATCTCTATATGCCAACTTCATTAAAGAAAAGTCAAATTCAAAAATTTCTAAAAGACCATAAAAAAATCAATTTGTAAAATGAAATAGTCAAGTGAAAGGGTAATGTTTCAAAAAGTTAAGTGAATGTGAAAGGGAGTTGTCTTTTCCAAAGGGTCTCCAAATCATCATTTTCCACAAGCACTAAACCTTAATTTCCTCTCCCATTGAGCTAGGGTTGGCTATGGAATCAGAGACATCTAAGTAGAGGAGGCATAAGGGAGTTCATTTCAGAAATTATGAGGCCATTACAACTCATAGACATCATGTCTCCATCATTTTTCAAGAATTCAATCCAAGGGACAAATCATTTTCCACACATAGGGCCAGTGTTTCTTAAAATTATGTTTCTGACCAAATAGAGATGAATTTGACAAAATTGAGAGAGGTTTTTGTCCATCATAGACCAAGGATGAAAACAATCCTTCAGGGTTTACACCTATGTTTTGGTTTTGGAGAAATTTCAAAAATACAATTGCTATAAGAGAGTTGTTGCACTTCTGGAGTGACCATGGGAAAATCATTGTTTCTCCTAGCTAGATTGTCCAAATTACTTCCGTGATGAGTCAAATGATAAATAGACATAAATAAATTTCCATTTAGATATAATGAGCTCAATTTTTTGTTGAGGAATACCTCCAAACATTTCTTGAAAGATCACACTTCAATTTTGCACCATCATTCTGCACTTTTTGTCCAGTCTTGGGAGAATCCATTTTTGGAGGGTCAAATTAAGTCCATTTTGCCAAATAAAGGTAGCTATGGAACTAGATAGGATAAGATTTCCAACGAGCTATATTGGGCTCAATGTTGACAAGTTTTCAGAAAATTTTGCAAGTTGTGAATTGTTGTGTTTTTCGAGGCATTTTTAGCATAATAAAAAGGTCAAACACGCAGCACCTAGGGTGTTGTCTCTTTTTGGGGGCATATGACTAGAAAAAGGTGAACATAATTGGATTCATAGTGATGAGGACATGCACCCTATGCATTTTATAAGCATTTGGAGACAAACAAGTGAGTAAAAAAGGTCAAAAACCACAAAAAAACCACCTTTTAGCCCCATTTCTGGCTTGGGCACTGCGCGTTTACCTGTCTTGGGAGATTGAGTTTTTGATAAGGAAAATGAGCTCCAATTTGAAAATTGAAGACTTGTCTAGAAAGTAGACTTAAAGAGATTTCAAGCAAGCCATCCTGAAGCAAATTCGGACATTGAGAAGGCACCCAAAAGCATTCCTAAACTTGGAGTGCGCATTTGACAAAGACAGACTGCGTTTGACAGTGTTCTCCAATTTTCTGAGTTTATCTCTTGTCTTGATTTTCACCTTGGCAGATGATGATTTTACCTATGTAAATGATCAAATTGGATGTAATTATCATGTTTTTACTATTACCTAGGGTAAACGCATTAGGTAAATCAAGCAAATGAGTTGTAATGAATTAGTTCACTTAAGATAGGAATGAGTCACTTGGACCATCCTACAATTTAGCTATCATTTCAGCTTTTTGTGTAACATCTTCCTCACCTCATGGATTTGACCCCTGAGGATGAAGGGAAGTGGTTTTCATGTATATTTAGTCCCTTTCTTCACCATAGAAAAGGATTGGACTCAGTTGGATGTTTTCCCATTGATCAGAGACACTAGTGTAATCATTATTTTGAAGAATTTAATGAATGAGTTGCAACTATTTTGGTTGGATTTCTGTGGTATGCTATTTTGACATTGTTCCTTCTTCAGTTTCATATATGAATGTTTTTTTACCTCTCATGATCCATTTCACTCTAAATATGTTTTATTTTCAAGGTGTGATAAGCAAAATTCATCTTCTATGCTTTGTTTTGGGAAAATCAGCGTAAATTGTTTCATTTCTTCATTTTAAAAAGAATTCATGGTTTTCATGCTCTTTTTAGCACCTCACCAGTCTAAACGATTTCATCACTATACTAAAAAATGTTCTAGCCTACCTACCTACCTACCTTGCCGCATTGAATGGACTGTAACCCTAATCTTATTTGCTCTAACCTAGCCTCTTTGACATAATATGTGTTGAAAATAGCAACAAGAAATGCTAAAAATAGAATTGCTAAAAATAGCACTGCTATAAATAGCAGTTTAGCCAGTGTTGATCTTAGCAACAATGGATGGAAAAATGGAAGTGCTAAAAATAGCATTCTATAAATAGCATTTCGGGATACCTTCCTATTTTAATTAGTCCCTAAACTAAAATAATGAAGTAAAATTCTAAATTGATCTTAGCAGCTGTTTGCAAAATATTTAATTAATTCATCTTGAGTTAGTTAGTTAGGGAAAATCAAACATGAAGTCTATGTGGGGACATGCAATAGTTTTTCCATTAATTGAGGAATTTATCCATCAGTTAAAGAGATAAGGATGAGTTGTAATATTGAGTTGTAATTAGTTGGATCAATTAACTCAGTCAAGTCCAGTTAGATTAATTCAAATAGTTTGTTGAATTAATGTCAGCTCAGTTAGTTAATACTTGAATGCATGTAACTACTACACTTCAGATAACTGAGTATTATCTCATAAATAATTCATGCATGTTAGTTCGGATAGAGACCCAGTTGAGATCAGATGGAGAGGCAGTGTACTATCAGTTGCTAGATTATTCCATTGTGAATATTCCTTGCATGCAAAAGGAATTCTTTCCTTGAGGATTCCGCAGTTACTTCTTCAGGTTTAGTGAGTGTGATGAGGCCAATTCACACATGTGGCTTCAGTAGACCCCAAGAAAAATTGGACAAGAAAATAGGAGGCTTGGAGGGCTTGAGGAGGACATATACTATGTTTATTTAGTCAGTGAGCTGTATTGTTTAATTGCATAGAGAGTAGGATAGCTTGAGAGTTGATTCTTTTTGTAACTTGAACAAGATTTCCACTTGTATGATAATAAAGAGATTGCGGTTTTTAGGGTGAGGCTTTCCCCAGGTTATTTCCTCTATGTTATGTGTGATTTATTTCTCATTCTTAGTTATATGTGTTCTCTTGATCTTGCTCAATTCAATTAAGCTTCGACAAAGTGTTGTAGAAGTAGATCTTGTATTGTGTTTTAATATATTTCATAATCTGTTCATCTACAATGGGAATTTCTACATGGTATCTGATCAAAGGTGATCAAGGTGAAGAACAGTATATAAGAAGGAGAAGTTCAAAGTTTGTGGTACCTAAATATAGAAATCGAGTTCATATCACATCTCAATTTCACTGATGGTGTTCAGTGGTTTAAGACTTGAGTATGCCCTGGATGGTAGCTCGAATTATATAGCTTTGAAGGTTTGCATGGAGGTAGTATTAGAGGATAACAGTATAAAGGACTTCATTGATCAAGAAGTCCCCAAGCCAACTGATGCTACTCAACTGGTGGAATGGAAGAAATGTGTGGCTAGAACAAGGAGAATCCTCCTGGAGGGAGTTCAACACCACATTGTCTTGAGCCTATTTGGGAAGGAGACATCATTTTCGATGTGGAAAATGTTGAAAGATCTATATCAAAATAGCAACAATCAGAGGAAGCTGACACTGAAAGACAAGCTTCATAAGATCAAGTGTGAAAAGGGTGACATGATCTCTACATATCTGAACAAGCTCACCACTTGCATGGATGAGATTGGAAGTGTAGGGATCACAACCACTGATGATGACATGGTGAGTCTTGCACTCCTCGATCTTCCTAAGAGTTCACATAGCTAACAAGACTCGGTTAATGGAAGAGAAAAAACTTCCATATTGGGAATGACTTTGGTCGGATCTGATGCAGGAGGAAATAAGAAGAAGCACTAGAGATGGATCCTCATCGAAGCAAGATGATGATGAAAATATAGCCTTAGTGAGTAAGGTGAGGAAAGGGAAAGGGAAGGCGTCCCATCCCAAATCTAGTTCTTCCCATTGTGGGATCAAATTTGACAAATCGAAAGTATGATGCTTTCATTGTCATGAAGTGGTCCATTATGCTACGAATTGTCCACAGAATAAATCCAAGAAGGGTTCCTCGAAGGGATCTGATAGTGAGGTACTTGCCTCAAAGTTTGAGCTAGATTTCTCGCCTATCACATGCATAGATTCATCCATGGTGGGATATCTGTGGTACCTGGAAAGTGGAGCTTCATTCCACATGTCAAGTGACAAGAATCTTTTTAGTGCTTCGAAGGAGAAGGATCTCTATATGTGGGTCAAGATGGGTGATGATGGAAAGTACCATGGTTCAAGTAAATATAGGGTAGTGTTTCAGAGGGAGCATGGAGCTCACCTCACCCTGACTGATGTAAAGTATGTACCAAGTATGAAATAGAATCTTGTGTCTGTTGCTATGCTAAAAGATAAAGGCTGTGATTTAGTCTTTAGTTAATGAAAGGTATTCCTAAGGAATATCGGTTTTGGACAAACAAAGTGAATAACGATTTGAGTCAAGAGTCTCTACACGCTAGAGGTAGATGACTATGCTGATTTGAGTTCCAAAGCTGAGATGGTGTAGAGCCAAGATATTAGTGAGCTATGGCATTGAAGACTGGGCCACTTGCACCATGGAGCCCTGAAGATCATGCAGCAGATTTCTACTGGATTACCCAAAGGAAAACTTGAGCAGATGACTCCATACAAAGGTTGTACCTTGGGTAAGTATGTGAAATCTTCCTTTCAGGATCGAGACAATAGAGCTGGAGCAATCCTGGAGTGAGCTCACTCAGATGTTTGTGGACCTTTCTCTATAGCCTCCACCACTAAACAAATGTACTATCTTATTTTTATTTATGATTTTTCTCGTAGATGTTTGATCTCCTTTATGCAAATGAAGAATCATAAATTCTTGAGGTTTTGTGAGTTTAAACCCTTGCCAGAGAAAGAATCTAGAAAGAAAATAAAAGCATTGTGTAGCGATAATGGTGGATACTATGTCTCCCAATAGTTTAAAGACTTCTGCGTCGCAGAAGGTATTAAATGGGAATTGACGGCACCCCATAACCCACACCAGAACGGGGTGGCCGAAAGGAAGAACAGATCGATTGTGGGAGTAGCTCGAGTGATGTTGCATGACCAAATCCTACCATTACATTTGTGGGCTGAGGCATGCAATATAACAATATACTTGTAGAACAGAAACCTATACCATATACTAGGAATGAAGACACCTATGGAGGCCTATTCAGGGAAGCAACCTGATGGAAGTCACTTTTGAATCATTGGATCATCAGTTTACTATCATGTGACTAAAAATGCAAGGAAGAAGCTAGACCTAACAATTGAGTTGGGACTACTTGTGGGGTACACGGATGCACCCCAAAACTATCGCGTGTACCTGCCTTCCACTCAAAGGAAAGTGGTACGCAGAGATTTGAAGTTTGAGGAGTAGAAAGCCATGTGCTTATCACTTGAGAGGGAGCTTGAGTTGCATGCAGATGAGGAACCTTCAATTCCTAAGGAGGAGGAGGCTCAAATTGATGCAGAGTAGCCCCATGTAGAGGATACCTGAGTGGAGACATCCATTCATGCTGATACTTCTAGAAATGGGTGGAAACGCTCAAGGGAAGCTGACAGGTTGATGCTGGATGCATAGGAGTATGTGGGACAACCATATCCTTAGTGTAGACAGAGGAGGTCACCCAAGCGGTACACTGGGTACATGGCTCTGGATGGGGAGTGTGTAGATACTGAACATTCTCCATTCGAGGAGGCAGTGCAGCAACCAGTCTGGGTTGATGCAATGATAAAGGAGTACAACTCTATCATTCGGAATAGTGTGTGGGATGTTGCCCCAAGGCCTAAGGGCAAGTTAGTGGTGAGTTCCAGATGGCTTTACAAAGTGAAGTAGGCAGTTGATGGCAGTGTTAAGAAACATAAGTCAAGGTTTGTTGCCCAGGGTTTCTCACAGGTCGAGGGGATTGACTATGATGAAACTTTTTCTCCCATAGCAAGGTACTCATTGATTAGATCAATATCGGGACTATTAGCTCAGATGGGGTGGAAGTTCCACTAGATGGATGTGAAATCAACATTCCGCAATGGGAAGATTGAGGAGGAGGTGTACATTGAGCAGCCAGAAGGTTTCAAAACCTTCAATTGTGAGTCACATGTGTGCAGACTCAAGAGGGCTATCTATGGGCTAAAGAAAGCACCTCATGCTTGGTACACCAGGATCGACAGCTATTTCACCGATTTGGGCTTCATCAAGAGTGAAGAAGATGCGAACCTTTAACACATCATGGTTGAAGGTAAACCATTGATCATTGTTCTTTATGTCGATGATCTGATTTTGAAAGGTGATGATCAGCTGATACAGTCTTGCAAGGAGGACCTTGCAAGAGAGTTCGAGATGAAGGACATGGGCCTTATGCACTACTTTCTAGGCATGGAGGTGTGCCAGAAAGATGGGGAAGTATTTGTGTCTCAAGGAAAGTATGCCAATGAGATACTCAAGCGCTTTCACAGGGAGAAGTGTAATACCACGTAGACTCCTGTAGTTGGGAACTAGAGGAAGGAGGATGCTACTTCAGGTGAGGTAGTAGCTGCTACTGTTTTTCGGCAGCTGGTGGGATCACTTATGTATTTATTGAACACATGACCCCACTTATGCTTTGCGGTGAACTAGCTGAGTTAAGCCATGGTTCAGCCTACCAAGTTGTTTTGGAAGGCAACGAAGCATGTGTTGAGATACCTTAGAGGCACATCTCAGTTCAGATTGTGGTACATGTAAACAGATGGAGCCAGGCTTTAGGGCTTCACAGATGTGGATTAGGTGGGGATTCCATTAGACCAGAAGAGCACTTCTAGAGGAATTTTCAACCTTAGTTCAGCTGCAGTTTCTTGGTACAATAGGAAATAGAGATCAGTTGCACTTAGCTCAGCAGAGGTTGAATAGATGGTTGCTAGTCAATCTACATGTGAGGCCATTTGCATGCGGAAGATTCTAGTGGGATTGTTTGGTCAGGTGATGGACCTTATAGTAATCTACTTCAATAACCAGAGTTGTATCAAACTCTCTAAGAATCTAGTTTTTCATGACAGGTGCAAGCACATTCATATTCGGTATCACCATTTTCGAGACTGTGTGGTCAAGAGGATCGTGTTGTTGTTGTATGTTTCGACTGAGGAACAGGATGCAAATATTCTGACTATGGCATTTTCAAAATGCAAGTTCGAGTTCCATAGAGACAGGATTTGGGTTACTGATAATCCCTTTTGTGTTGAGAGGGAGTGTTGAAAATAGCAACAAGAAATGTTATAAATAGTAGTTCAACTAGTGTTGATCTTAGCAATAATGGATGGAAAAATGGAAGTGCTAAAAATTGCATTCTATAAATAGAATTTTGGTATACCTTCCTATTTTAGTCAGTCCCTAAACTAAAATAGTTAAGTAAAATTCAAATTTGATCTGAGCAGTTTCTTGTAAAATAATTAACTAATTCATCTTGAGTTAACTACTTAAGGAAAATCAAACATGAAGTCTATGTGGGGACATGCAATAGTTTCTCCATTAATTGATGAATATGTCCATCAGTTAAAGAGATAAGTATGAGTTGTAATATTGATTTTTAATTAGTTGGCTTAGTTAACTAGGTCAAGTCCAGTTAGATTAATTCAAATAGTTTGTTCAATTAATGTAAGTTTAGTTAGTTAATGCTTGCATGCATGTAACTACTACACTTCAGCTAATTGAGTATTCTCTCATAAATAACTCATGCATCTCAGTTCGGATTCAGACTCGGTTGAGATTAGATGGAGGGGTAGTGTACTATCAATTGCTAGAATATTCCATTGTGAATATTCCTTGCATGCAGAAGGAATTATTTCCTTGAGGATTGCGTAGTTACGTTTTCAGGTTTAGTGAGTGTGATGAGGCCAATTCACACATGTGGCTTCACTGGACCCCAAGAAAAACTTCACAAGGAAATAGGAGGCTTGGAGGGCTTGAGGAGGACATATACTATGTCTATTTAGTCTTTGAGCTGTATTGTTTGATTGCAAAGAGAGCAGGATAGCTTGAGAGCTGATTCTTTTTGTAACTTGAACAAGATTTCAACTTGTATGATAATATAGACTTTAGGGTTTTAGGCTGAGGTTTTCCCCAAGTTATTTATTTTGTGTTATGTGTGATTGATTTCTCATTCTCAGTTATATGCGTTCTCTTGATCTTGCTCAATTCAATTAAGCTTCCGTAAAGTGTTGTAGAAGTAGATATTGTATTGTGTTTTAGTATATTGCATAATTTGTTGATCTACAGTGGGAATTTCTACAATATCATCGTCCAACAATAACCATATCAAATCAAATCAAAACAACCTCTATGTATCATACCTATCCTAAGGCCCTAATCCATCCGACCCTCTTGGCGCTGATCCTTTGGAGAGAGCCTTCTCTGTCTTGGTAGGGCTAGCTACCAAGTCAAAAAGTTGGTATGTGGTTATCTTAGCTAGACTCTTCCTTAGCCTTGGAGATTTGGAGGAGTGATAACATTTAACAGTATAAAACTTGACAAAAATTATATTATTGAGATATTTCTAATTGCAGTCACTCTATCTTTGATAGTTTCTAGTTCCTTTTGCACATCAACTTTGTCATTTTTTAGCTCATTTACACTTCACACCTAGACTCACACGGAGCCTATATGCCACCTAGTGTGCTTGAGATTGCTTACTAGGCGATCCAGTCTACTTCTATTGACCTCGATTGGGAACTCTTGATGCCAATATGGGGCAATGTAGTACCTCATTTATGTCATATTATTTCTTTCTTGTTACAATGAACAAGGTGAATGTCTCCATATAATATCATAGATTAATAGGCTGTATTAGTAGGTCTTGCCTCAATTTTCATAGCCTTTTCTCTTGACATCATGCTCTTGGGCATGGACCGCAGCTCTATAATCATTAAATTCACATGCATGTTGTTAAAACTTACATGAAATGGGATCTCTCTGTGGATGGCTTTGCAATTATATGCAAAAACTCACTCTCTAAGCTGTATAGGTTATCATCTCTCTTATTCATCAGCACTCCTATTAATTCCTAAAAACCTCTCATTTTACAAAGGAAAATTGTCGTACTATTGCCCCTTGTCGCTGAAAGTTTTCATCCATGATATAAAGCGTGCACCCAGTTTCGAACGTGCAATCATGCAACATGGCCTTAGATTTTGTTATATGCACTTTAATTGTATCAATTTGTTCCCTATTATATGCACTTCAATTGTGTCATTTTTTTCTGTTGGTTATTCAAGAAAGCGGTGAGACATAAGCAATCCCAGCTAAGAGGTAAGCAATACGATCTATACCTAGCTTATCTCTGGCTAGAGGAAGATCGATCCCTTTTCAAGTGTTCTTGGTCTTAGATAGTTGGTGAGATTAACCATAGTCAATTAAGAGCTTGCCACCATTATCCACTCAAATCCATAAGAAAAATGTTTTTCTTATACCTTTCCCATGCCTTGGAGGGCATCATCAAGGAGCTACAATAGCTTGTCAGACTACTTAGAGTGTTTTCCCTCAATATGTTCCCAATAGTTACCTAGTTTTTATAATTCCATCAAATGACAGAGGACAAGAGGGAATGTAGATTTCCTTTAGGATGCCTATATCATTTGAAGATGTGTCAATTTTTCTTTTGCTTTCATAGCTTTTTTTCTTGCTTGTGTTTGTTGTTTTTTATTCACAGACATATGGAAGTATGTTTGCATATTTGTAGTTTCCATGCTCTTAAATTTTGGGTTCTTTCCAAGCCGTAATGTATGTAGTCATTGTAGGCTTACTTAATGTCATACTTTCTATGTTGAAACCACCACAATTATCATAAATATCTTAAAGCCTCAAATCATTTAAACAATATAAAACTTGAGAAGAGGTAGACTATTGAAATCTTTTGAATTCCAGCCACTCTACCTTTGAGATTTTCTAACTCCTTTTCCACATCAACTTTCTCATTTTTTTAACTCATTTATGATTTCATATTTTGAGGTAATATCCCTTTCCAAGTTTGTTATTTCATCTTCTTGTTATTTTATTGAATATTTCAAATTTGCAACTCCATTTTCCTTAAGGTTATGCCCATTATAACTACACTACATTAATTGTACATGAATATACAGGAAATGAGTAGAAACAATATAAGCACTATAAAATCATTAAACTAACCATGAAAATGAAGTCAAAGAAAAATTTACTAACCAGGCTCATGTAGTTCCTTTAAGGTGGCCACCCGAAGGTTACCACAATAACTAATAAAACCTTAGATGCTCAAAAGAAAGGAAACTTATTCTTATTTTCAAAATAGATATTACATGTTGGAATGTATCATGCACCTTGACTAGCAAGTGCTAAATGATATTGCTATAGAGAAAAAATAATGGAAATGGAAAACAAGAGTGTCCAACATATGCTCTAAATCCTGTTATTATTTATGCTTAAATGGATTCCAAACTTCCCCCCTCAATTAGTTCTTGAATTGGGGTGGGAGTTTTCGCTAGTTTTCTTATAAACGTACATGCTAATTTGGTAGGATTGATTCCCGCTCTTAGGAATTTGAATTGGCCTTCATGGATTCGAATTTGGAGGATCATTGAGTCCTTCTACATGTGCTGGTAGAACTAGAAACTTCATTGGAAAGATTTATTTCTATTTTGGTTGAGTCCACTCCTTGTCCATTGTATAAACCTTTATGGGTTGGACTTATACCCTGTGTATATAAATATCCCTTTTGAATAAATTACAAAATCTCGAGAAATTAAACTTATATTGTATGATCCATTGGTAGAAACACTATAATAGTCATAACCTATTCACCGACAAATATTATGTGGATTAGGATCCAATTGTTAGAGTTTTAACACTAGAAGAATCATGAAACTGAAACTATAATAAGATATGGAATAAATGAAGGTAATCTCATATGACTCATGCAAATAAACTAAAGCAAACCTTATTGATCATTTTTAAATTAGTAATCTTCGGCCTCTTTATAATGGGGTATCTTCATAATACACATCATTAGAAGTAGAGGACTAGCAATCCCTTTTGTTGTTGGGCACACATAAGCCATAGAAGATGAATCATTTTATAGAAAATCCCCCTTAGTGGTGGTCTTAGATAATCTTGAAGAGTGGAAAAATAAAATCAGGTATCATTGATTTGTCTTTCATGTTTTTCCTTTTTAGTGTCCACTTCAATAACCCTACCACTCCTCCACTCTATTTTGTTGGCTTCTCATAGCAATGCCAAAATCAAGTCAAAATATATGCTCTTAAATGCAACCAACAAATAATTTTGAAAACAAATCAATCTTCAGAATGAGGAGTTGAATGAATGACAAGCTCTTTCATGAAGGACCACAATTTGCCAATTTCCTTAGCCAATATATTCTTATCACAAAGGACAAAAACCGATTGTTCACAAATTCCTCTTTGATTTTGCCAAAGTTGCTACTCCATCAATCATAAGTGATGAATCGTTCTAGAAATCTTAACTATTTATACAAACTTGAATGAGCTCACCACCAGATGCATTTGGTTGTAGTTTCTGTGTTTTGTCAACATGCATTACTTTAGTGGCCCAAACAACCTAATACAATCTTACAATTACAGTTTATAGTTACCCAACATAATATTTTTGTTTTACTATTTATAGATGCAATTAGATACAGTATTGATTGAGCTTATCTACATCAATCATTTCTCTTTGAACTTAATTTATTTACCACAGTATGTCTATGTACTAATTATCAATATATTTTTTTTCTCGAATGTCTTTTATTGAACCAGTTTCCCCCTCTTTACGACTTATCAAAATTTCCTTTTTACATTGTATAACTTATTGTATGAAACTAAGCTAGGAGATAAGTCACTAGGTTATTCTATTTGATATTTATTGTACTAAACAGTTTGCAATCAGATACAGTATCGATTGAGGTTATCTACATCTATCATTTCTTTTTTAGCTTAATTTATCTATCATAGTATGTCAATGTACTAATCATCAATTTATGCACTAATTATCATTATATTTTTTCTCAAGTAGCTTAGTACTCAGTTCTCATTTCCACTTGCAATCTGAGCAACCGAATAGACATTTGCACTCCAAATTTTGCAGGTACACAAGAATTACTTCTTGTTCTACATCAACTTTCATTGTTCAACTTTCTGTTATGAAATTGTTATTTTTCATTGCATTACTAAAGAAATAATTGCATTGAACTGTTAGGCATCATCATGTCTGCACTATCTGAAAAAAGACAAATTGGAATTAATCTTAGAAAAACATAACTTATTTCGTGTGAACATTTTCTTATATCTAATTCGAGACTGTTTGTTTGATAGTTTATAACTTCTACTAGATGTTAGAAACACATCAATAGAGTTAAGAAAAGGAAGAATAGAGTATTTTAGAAATTGTCTAGAAAAACGAGATAGAGAAGCAATTTTATCTTATGAACATGAACTTCATGAAGAGTCATTAAAATAAATGCACAACATTAGCAGCCATGAGTTTTATTTGGACAAAATGTCTAGATCAACGTTAACTGGTATACCACTAGAATCGAGAGGCCTATGGGGAGATATTTTCTGTATCCATTGGCTATCAAATTAGTTGAAAATCCAATTAGAGTTTGGTCCAAAACAAGCATGAGAATTTATTTACACTTTAATTTAAGTGTTGGAACAAATACCTGGGACATATTATTCCATGATGAGGATCCTCTAAATGGACACTTTGAACCTTTCATTTGTTGATGAGACTCTATCATGGACTGTACCCTCCAGCAACAAAGAAACACCTCATACGAATGAATGAACATGTCCACTAAACAAGATAACATAGAAACATCTTGTCTTCGAAATAAAAAATATACATGTCAAAGAAAGATATGTCATCTTGAGTTTGAAACATCTCATGTAGCAATTGACACAAATACTGAGGACATTGTGATGTTTCATTCATCACATTCTTAAAAAAAAAATACTAAAACAAAACCTGAAGAAAAATGTCAACTTGTAGGAAGACAATAAAACCATTCAATGAATTAAAAAAGCAAAATAGAAGTTTACCTTTGCATGTGCTTAAGGAAATTATTAGGAAAATTTTGAAAAGGAACAAAATAAGGTTGCAAACACAATCACAATGAAACAAGAAGTAGTTCTAGAAGATCTTGAACATGTTAGTCACATGATGAAATTTCAATCACTTAGACACTTCAAAAAACATATTAGAAACATATCACAAAGAGGAACTGTAACTTCTTCTGCCTCAAGAAAACATACGAATATATTATATTTGCATTTTCTTAAAGGCGTTATTTGGGGAAAATTGAAAACACAGAAAATAAAATTTGCATACAACACAAAAACAATGAAACAAGAAATAATCATAGAAAATTTAGACCACGATGCATCTACAACAAAATCAAAGGATCTCTCAAGACAGACAAAGAGATCAAGAAAATATGATCCATTGCTTCAATCAAGATTGTAGAAATTCCCATTTTAGATCAACAGATTATACAATATACTAAAGAAAAATACAAGATCTACTTCTACAACAAACATTGCAGAAGCTTAATCGAATATGAGCAAGATCAATGAGAACACATACAATTGAGAATGAGAAATCAATCACACATAACATAGAAGAAATAACTCGAGGAAAGCCTCAGCCTAAAACCCAAATCTTTGTATTATCATACAAGTGGAAAAATGATCAAGTTACAAAGAAAATCAGCTCTCAAGCTATCCTTCTCTCTTTGTAATCAAATAATACAACTCATAGATTGAGTAGACACTAGATATGCCTTTCCTCATCCCTCCAAGCCTCCTATTTCCTTGTGCAGTTTTTCTTGGGGTCCAATGATGTCACATGTGTGAATTGGCCTCATCACACTCACTAAACTGAAGAAGTAACTACGCAATCCTCAAGGAAAGAATTCCTTCTGCATGCAAGAGATATTCATAGTGGAATATTCTTGCAACTAATAGTACACTACCCCTCCATCTGATCTCAATTGGGTCTTTATCTGAACTGACACGCATGAGTTATTTATGAGAGAATATCCAGTTATCTGAAGTGCAGTAGTTACATGCATTAACTAACTGAACTCACAATTAATTCAACAAACTATTTGAACTAATCTAACTGGACTTGACTCAGTTAACTGAGACAACTAAACACAATTCAATATTAAAACTCATCCTTATCTATTTAACTGATGGATAAATTCCTCACTTAATGGAGAAATTGTTCCATGTCCTCATATAGACTTCATGTTTGATTTTTTACAACTAATTAACTCATGGTGAATTAATTAATTATTTTACAAATAGCTATTAAGATCAAATTCGACTTTTTTCTTCTCTATTTTAGTTTAGGCACTAACTAAAATAGGAAGGTATGTCGAAATGCTATTTATAGTAGTACTAAATTTATCACTTCTATATTTAGCATTTCTTGTTGCTATTTTCAACACTCCCTCTAACCAATAAAGGTATTATCCAATCTTGTCTCTATGGAACTCAAACTTGCATTTTGACAATGCCTTAGTCAAAATATCTACATCATGTTCCTCGGTCAAAACATACAACAACAACATGATCCTCTTGACCACACAGTCTCGAATTAGTAGTACTAAATTTACCACTTCTATATTTAGCATTTCTTTTTGTTATTTTCAACACTCCCTCTCAACAATAAAGGGATTATCCAATCCTGTCTCTGTGGAACTCAAAGTTGCATTTTGACAATTCCTTAGTCAAAATATCTGCATCATGTTCCTTGGTTGAAACATACAACAACAACATGATCCTCTTGACCACACAGTCTCGAAGATGGTGATACCGGATATCAATGTGCTCAGAACTGTCATGAAAAATTGGATTCTCAGAGAGTTTGATACAACTCTGATTATCACAGTAGATCATGGTTGGATCCATCCTCTCACTAAATAATCCCACTAGAATCTTCCACATCCAAATGGCCTCATATGCAGCCTGACTAGCAGCCATGTATTCAACCTTTGTTGAGCTAAGTGCAACTGACCTCTGTTTCCTGCTATACCAGGAAACTGTAATTGAACCAAGGTTGAAGAATCCTCCAGATGTGCTTTTCTGGTCTAATGAACTCCCTGCCCAATCCACATCTATGAAGCCCTAAAGCTTCACTTCCTCTGTCTGTCGGTACCACAATCGAAACTGAGATGTGCCTCTGAGGTATCTAAGAACATGCTTCGCTGCCTTCCAAAATAGCTTGGTAGGCTGAACCATAGCTTGAATCAGTTGGTTCACTGCAAAGCATAATTCGGGTTGTGTGTTCACCAGATACATAAGTGAACCCACCAACTACCGCTAAACAGTAGTAGCTACTACCTCACCTGAAGTAACATCCTCCTTCCTCCAGTTCCCAGCTAGAGGAGTTTGCATGGGCTTTCACTTTCGTATTGTAAAAGCGCATGAGTATCTCATTGGCATACTTGCCTTGAGACACAAATACTTCACCATCTTTCTGCCACACCTCCATGCCTAGAAAGTATTGCATAAGACCCATGTCTTTCATTTTGAACTCTCTTGCAAGGTCCTCCTTGCAAGACTGTATCAAATCATCATCACCTATCAAAACCAGATCATTGACATAAAGAACAATGATCAATGGTTTACCTTATACCATGATGTCGTAAAGGTTTGCATCTGCTTCACTCTTGGTGAAGCCCGAGCTGGTGAAATAGCTGTTGATCCTGGTGTACCAAGCAGGGGGTGCTTTCTTCAACCCATACAAAGCCCTCTTGAGTTGGCACACATGTGACTCATGATCGAAGGTCTCAAAACCCTATGTTTGCACAATGTACACCTCCTCCTTAATCTTCCCATTGAGGAATGCTATCTTCACATCCATCTGATGGATCTTCCAACCCATCTGAGTTGATAGTGCCAACATCAATCTGATAGATGAATACCTTGCTACAGAAGCAAAGTTCTCATCGTAGTTGATCCCCTCGACATGTGAGAAACCTCAGGCAACAAACCTTGCCTTATGTTTCTCAACATTGCCATTAGCTGCCTGCTTTACTTTGTAAAGCCATCTGCAAATCACCACTGACTTGCCCCAAGGTCTTGGGACAACATCCCACACATTGTTCCAAATGATAGAGTCGTACTCCTCTACCATTGCATCAACCTAGACTGGTTGTTACACTACCTCCTTGAATGAAGAAGGTTCGGTATCTACACACTCCCTAACCAGGGCAATGTACCCAACATATCGCTCGGGTGACCTCCTCTATGTGCGGTGAGAAGATGGTTGTCCCATATTCTCCTTCACATTGAGCATTTTCGCCCATCTCTGGAAGTCTCAGCATGAGTGGATGTCTCCACTCCCGGATCCTCTGCATGTCGCTGCTCCACATCAATCTGAGGCTCCTCCTCCTTAGGAATTGAAAGTTCCTCCCCTGCATGCAACTTGAGCTACCTCCCAAGTGATAATTGCATGGTTTTCTACTCATCGAAATTCAGATCACTACTTAGCATTGTCCTCTGAGTGCTAGGCAAGTACACCCGATAGTTGTGGGGTGTATCTGTGTACCCCAAAAGTATTCTTAAATTAGGTGTTGGATCTAGCTTCTTCCGAGCATCTTTGGTCACATGACAGTAGATTGATGATCCAAAGATTTGGAAGTGAACCACATCTGGTTGCTTCCTGTAAAAGGCCTCCATAGGTGTCTTCATTCCCACTATACGATGCGGGCTTATGTTCTGCAAGTATACTATTGTATTGCATGCCTCTTCCCACAAATGTAGTGGTAGGCTTTGGTCATGCAACATTGCTCAGGCTGCTCACATAATTGATCTATTCTTCCTTTTTTCCACCTCATTTTGCTATGGGTTATGGGGTGCCATCAACTCCCATTTAATTCCTTCTATAGTGAAGAAGTCTTTAAACTATTGGGAGACATACTCTCCACCATTGCCACTATTCAAGGCTTTTATTTTCTTTATAGATTCTTTCTCTATGAAGGCTCTAAACTCATAGAACCTCAAGAAGGTCTGATCCTTCTTTTTCATAAATTAGATCCAGCATCTATGAGAAAAATCCTCAATAAGAATAATATATCACCTTTGTTTAGCAGTGGAGGCTGTAGAGAATGGTCCACAAACATATGAGTGAACTCACTCTAGGATTGCTCCAGCTCTACTATCTTGACCTGGAAAGGAAAATTTCGCATACTTATCCAAGGTACAACCTTTGCATGTATTCATCTACTCCAGTTTTCCCTTGGGTAGTCAGGTAGAAATCCACTGCATGATCTTTAGGGCTCCATGGTGCATGTGGCCCAGTCTTTTATGCCATAGCTCGCCAACATCTTGGCTTTGTACCATCGCAGCTTTGGAACTCAATGCAGCACAGTCGTTTACCTCTAGCTTGTAGATGTTCTTTACTAGAATCCCAATTCACTTAGTTTGTCCAATACTAATATACCTCAAGACTACCTTTCCTTTACTAAAGACTATATCATAGCCTTTATCTTCTAACATAGCGATAGACACAAGATTCTTATTCAAACTTGGTACATACTTTACATCAATCAGGATGAGGGGAGCTCCATGCTCCCTCTAAAACACAACTGTACCTTCACCTAAAACATAGTACTTTCCATCATCACCCATCTCGATCCACATCTTGAGATCCTTCTCCTCCAAGGTACTGAAAAGATTCTCGTCACATGACATGTGGAATGAAGCTCCACTGTCCAGGTACCACACACATCCCACCATGGATGAAACCATGCATGTGATAAGTGATAAATCCAACTCAAACTGTGAGGCCCATGCCTCACCATTAGATCCATTCAAGGAACCCTTCTTGGATTTCTTCTGTGGACAATTTATAGCATGGTATCCCACTTCATGAAAATGAAAGAATCGCACCTTTGATTTGTCAAACTTCTTCCCACCATGGGAAGAATTGGATTTGGAATGGGATGCCTTCCCTTTCCCCTTCTTCTCCTTACTCGCTAAGGCTAGATTTTCCTCATCATCTTGCCTTGATGAGGATCCATCTCTAGTTATTCTTCTTATCTCCTCCTACATCAGATCTAACCAAAGTCACTCCCAATCCGGTAGTCTTTCTCTTCCATTAACCGAGTCTTGGTAGCTATGCTATCTCTTAGGAAGACCGAGGAGTGGAAGACTCACCATGTCATCATCAGCGGTCATGATCCATAAACTTCCAAGCTCATCCCTGCAGGTGGTGAGCTTGTTCAGATATGTAGAGATTGTGTCTCCCTCTTCACACTTGATTTTTCAAAGCTTGTCTTTCAGTGCTAGCTTCCTCTGATCGCTGTTGTTCTGATATATATCTTTCAATGTTTTCCACATCAAAAACAATGTCTCCTTCCCATGGAGACTCGAGACTATGTGGTCTCGAACTCCCTCCAGAAGGACTCTCCTTGCTCTAGCCACACATTTCTTCTGTTCCTCTAATTCAGTAGCATCAGTCAGCTTGGGGACTTATTGATCAACGAATTCCTTTAGATCATTATCCTCTAATATTGCTTCCATCTGATCCTTCCAGGCTATATAATTTGAACTGCCATCAAGAGCATATTTGAGTCTTAAACTGTTGAACGTCATTGGTGAAATTGAGATGTGATAAGAAATTGATTTCTCTATTCAGGAACCAAAAACTTCTCCCTTCTCCCTTCTTGTATATTGTTCTCTCCTTTGATCACCTTTGCTCCGATACCGTGTAGAAATTCCCATTGTATATCAAAAGATTATGAAATATACTAAAGCAAAATAAAAGATCTACTTCTACAACAAACTTTGCGAAAGCTTAATCGAATATGAGCAAGATCAATGAGAACACATATAACTAAGAATGAGAAATCAATCACACATAACACAGAAGAAATAAATTGAGGAAATCCTCAGCCTAAAACCCCAATTTATGTATTATCATATAAGTGAAAAAGTGTTCAAGTTACAAAAAGAATCAGCTCTCAAGCTATCCTGCTCTCTCTGCTACCAAAAAATACAGCTCACAGACTGAGTAGACACTAGATATGCCTTTCCTTAGCCCTCCAAGCATCTTATTTCCTTGTGTAGTTTTTCTTGGGGTATAATGATGTCACATGTGTGAATTAGCCTCATCACACTCACTAAACTGAAGAAGTAACTGCGCAATCCTCAAGGAAAGAATTCCTCCTGCATGCAATAGATATTCACAGTGGAATATTCCTACAACTAATAGTACACTGCCCCTGCATCTGATCTCAACTAGGTCTCTGTTTGAACTGACATGCATGAGTTATTTGTGAGAGAATATTTAGTTATCTGAAGTTCAACAGTTACATGCATGCATGCATTAACTAATTGAACTCACAATTAATTCAACAAACTGTTTGAATTAATCTAACTAGACTTGACTCAGTTAATGGAGAAACTATTGCATGTCCTCACATAGACTTCATGTTTTATTTTCTACAACTAATTAACTCATGGTGAATTAATTAATTATTTTACAAACAACTGCTAAGACCAAATTCAAATTTTTAGTTCAGGGACTAACTAAAATAGGAAGGTATCCCGAAATGCTATTTATAACAGTACTAAATTTATCACTTCTATATTTAGCATTTCTTGTTGCAATTTTCGACAAAGGTTAATGAATAAATCAACATAATTGTTAAAGTTTGAACATAGATATCGAACACAAATAAGAGACACACCTATTTTCTGTTGTTCATCATGTGAAATAACTTTTTTCAAAAGAGACATTTTCTTGGTGAAACAAGTAAATCAAACAACATAAGAAAACAAGATTATGAAATTATCAAATAGCTTCGTTGAGAATGCCAAACCTAGTAGTGAAAATGCCTACATTTGTAAAAATTGTAAAAAATCATTTGAAGATGACACAATTCCTAAATATACAGTTCCTAAACAAATAAGAAGAAACAATCCCACTAGGACACTCACACAACTCACTGAAATAAAGGAAATACTAGTTGCATTAACATTTCCCTTCTTGCAAATAAAGGAGATGGACCATCAAGATAAAAAAAGAAAACCAAGTAGGCTTAACTGGAGGAGTCATTAATGTCCCCACTAACATTTCTAGAATTGAATTTGCATTGCATTGAACTATAAAGGACACTAACAAGTGGCAGTCATTGTAAAAAAGGGTTTAAGTCCAAAAGTGCTTATGCATTTGGTCGAGTTTGAGTTCACAAAGTCATGAAAACATTAAAACAATTGTGCAAAAGAATGCTTTAGAAGCTAGAGGATGCTACCATAGATGATAACTGGAAGGAAGCATTCCTACAAAAATAAGAAGCATATGAAAGTTCAAGCGAGGCTGAATATAATGGAGATGATAACCAAGAAATTAATGAACTGACCACAAAACATTGGTTCATGGATTCATTAATAAACATACTGTCCATGACCTTGTAAATATACAAATCAATATTTCACCTACTACAGAATACATTCCATTAGGGATTTCCAAAGGTAAGTACTCAGAAGAGATGAGTTTTCCATCACTTTTCTATGGCAACAAACGCCCAAGTGATATTTCAGAAAACTTTACATATCAAAAGATTTGTTAGTGGGAAGTCCTTCATAAAATCCATGATTTTGCTTATCATACAACTAACCTCTTCTATAAACCAATCTGCATTATCAGAAATCAAGTATTGAATACAATGTGGATTAAAATTAGAAAAGGCCAATTAAAGGGCAAAAAACTAGTTGTGGAATATGTAAAGTCGAAACCAAATTTGGATCACATTTTGAAGTCTAAAATTGGGTACATGGACTTAAAAAAAATCACATTTCACCTTACTACCACCAGCATATGTGCAACAAACTCTATGCAATTAATCCACAACTAGGCCCACCCACATTCTTTGTGTCCTTTAGTAGTGCAAAGCATCTTTGGGATCCTCTAATGAGTGCATTGAGATACATAAAACAAAACACTAGAATACCAAGCACAGATTAACTAGGCGAAAATGAGCCTTTCTCATTAATAAGAAATGACCCTATTACTTGTGTATGTTACTATAGGTCTAGGAGAGACTCACTACATAAATTGATATCTCATGTTCACAAGTACTATAGGGAGATCAATGACTACTTCTATGTAACAGAATTCCAAAATCAGGGGAGTGAACCTGAACATGGCTCATTATAGATGAAGTTTGGACTAATATATGGTAAAGATACAAACGTTGAAACCAAAAATTTCATTGATAAGTACTTGCCAACTAATTCATCACTCATTGCAAAGGAGATTAGAGCCCTACAACACCATTCTCACACAAAAAGTTGTAGAAAGCATAGAAATTCTAATGTCATATTTAATTTCCCAATACTACCAATGAAGGAAACAAAAATAATTGAGCCTCTTGAATTTGATAGTCATAAAACAAAAGCACACACAAAGCTAATATTTGAGGCATTAAACAGTACAAGATACAATGAAATAATACATTTGATAGCTTCTTGGGTTCCCTTGGGCTAGCACACAATGAATACATACATGTTATCCAATGTACTCTAAATTGAGAAACTTTATTATTGCAAAGAAAACAAGTTGACACATAGAAAAATAACTTTGAACAACACATTCTAGGAATTTGGATTTCAAACATCAATTCTAATTCATACTTGAATCATATGCAGCTACAATGTATTGTAGTTCCTGCATGAAAAAAGAAGATAAAACACTTACAAGAACATTTAGGGACATGCGCGAAGATCAACTTGGAACAAAATCTGACATCATGAATACTATTAGTTCTCTAGGGAAATCTTTGGTCAACTTATAACAAATTCTTGCACATCAAGCAGTGCATATTGTGTTATCACTCTCACTAAACTCTAGTTCACGGAGGTGTACCTTCATCAACACATCTCTTGTGGACGGATGCGCATTTGTTCTTAAAAGAAAAAAAATACCTGCAAAAGGAAGCAGACAACTCAGAAGACATAATTTTCCAATGAATTATCGACTATTATATTCTATGACCTTTAGCTATTGAAGTTGTATGTTTAGCAGAATTCGCATCTAATTATAGAAAGAGAGGACAAAAACACAAAAAATCAAGTAGATCATATCTCATCTGATGCAGGAGATATAACAAATACAAGGAAATTTAAAATTATTGTACATAACAACTAATGTTATAATATTTGTATCAAGTAAGTGAAATTATGATCAAGAAACATCATCCAACTTGGCAATCTGTATATGTTGCATTCGAAAAAATAGTGAAGTAAAATGAACAAAAGTTCATGTTTGTTACAACACCTAAATGGGGTGACATAGATGATGCAATGCATTCAATAGAAACAATAACTACACAAATATTCAACATAGAAAGTCTGAAATCAAATGAAATAGAGAGTAAACATTTGATAAATCCATAGATGACAAATATGAAAACTATGACTTCCAAAATAATTTGGAACATTTCCAACATACAAATGACTTTACTCTATGATCTACAAGACCGTACAAAATTGTGAAACAACCACATATACTTGAAGAGATAGAGTACTATAAGTATATGCAATAATTAAACACAGAACAAGCAAGAATAGTCATTGATGTTGTAGCAAGAAAATTGTATAGACCAGATGAACTTATCTATTTTTTATTAATAGGAGGCACAGAAATAGGAAAGCCACACACAGTTAAGGAAATTTTCCAGTCCTTAATACACATACATAATGAGGCATTTCCTTATAACCCATCACAACTAAAAGGAATAATCATTGCATACACGGGAAAAGCCACTTTCAATGTTGGTGGTGTCACATTGCATTCTGCATTCTATTTACCCTTTAACAAAGAAGATTTCCCTTCACTAAACAATGAAAAACTAGACACATTATCAAAGCACTTCCAGCAACTATGTGTAGTTCTCATAGACGAGGCATCACTTATTGGTGTAACAACACTATATCAAATTGATAAGTTACTCTAATAAATCTTACACATGCCAACTTCATATTTTAGTAATGTTGACATGATATTCTTTGGCGATCTCTAATAGGAAAACCCTATAAGAGACTCTCTTACCTTTGAAAGCCCAAAAATCAACAAAACATAATTCCATATAACTTTTGGCCTAAGAAAATAAAATGTTATCAATTACACACAACAATGCATCAAAAAGACACACTATTCATCAATGTGCTGAATAAGAGGAGATTAAACATGCAAATGGATGAATATATTGCATACATAAATGAAAATTTCCATAGGCCTACACCTTTAAACACTTTTCCCATGCATTTTCTATCAAAAAAAGGATTTCCATACTAATAATGAGAAAATTCTTTCACTGATAGATGGCCAACAAATAATGCTTGCTAAAATTGAGAACTACAATATGAATGGATCGATCTATTTTTCCTTTGAGAAAGAAATTGCATTTCCATAAAACATTACAGTCAAACAAAAACTTAGAGTTGAACTATATGGAGGAAACTACAATACTAATGATGGATTAGTTAATGGTGCTGAAGGCATTTTCAGATTCTATTCATCCATTAACAATAGAGCTGATATTGTTTGGATAGAATTTTTAGACACAGAGATTGGGAAATAGAAAAGAAACAAACTCAAAGAGCTATATGAAATAAATATCTTGCTAATTTGGATGCCAATCTTCTGAATTGCAAAACCACTAGAAAATTCTCGTAACAAATCACAAATCACAATTCAAAAACAATTTCCAATCTAATTAGCCTATGTACGAAGAATACACTGAACACAAGGACTGACATTGGATCAACTTGCATTCAATGTAACTGGTGTGACAAAACATGGTCTAGCCTATAATGCACTATCACATGTTAAAACTATGGACTCATTATACTTGATTAGCAAATTGGCCCACGAAAACTTCCATGTGAAAAATAAGATATTAGATGAAATGGAACGACTAGAAATAATTGCTACGTGGGAACTAGAATTTGTGAAGAAAAGATCTGATAACAAGAACGTTTTATCAATTGCAACTCTAAACACATGTAGTCTACATGCGCATCTTAGTGATGTGATCCATCGCAAAGACTTAATTGACAATATGATTCTCTATGTTCAGGAAACTCACTCACAGATTCTACCAACAAACAAAGAATTCTTGCCATTCAAATTTGCAATTGCACATTCTACACATGGAATCCTTACTTGTATAGACAAAAAATAATGATCAAAGCAACAAAGACATCATATAAGAATAAAACTAAACTGACACTAATGGACATGTACTTTCAATAGCTAATTTGTTTAATGAACATTTATGCATCATCATTTGAGCAAGTATCTATAATAATACAAATTATTAGAGAAGGAAAATTACAAACTAGACATACCAATTGTCTTTTCTTAGTCATTGGTGACTTCAATATTGACATCCAAGTACAAACAACTTGTAACAGAACCCTTGTACAATATATAGAAATGGAAAACTTACAAGAAATAACATGAAAATTATCTTCGTGGTGAAAAAAATGATAATAGATCATATTTGGACAAGCTTGCCTATAAAACAATGTGAAATCAATGTGACATGGGCATGCTAGTCTAATCATAGCATATTGTATGCTCTACTACAACTTTAATCACAATTTTCTGTACACTTTGCTAAATATCCCATTGGAACAAAGTCTATGTTTTCCACCTTTTTTGCATCTATTATTTCCTCAAAGTAATCCAAGTATGTGACAACACATTGAATGGCATTATGGACATATTTACTATTGAATACAACCTATTCTTCTTGCAAACCTAATAGCTTATAGTCGTGTTTTGTACAGATAAACATATGATAAGACAACATGATGACATTGTTGCTGTAGACACCTCCACCTCCTCTAAACCTGAAAAAAGTAAGTGAACATCCTTTACGTATATTATTGCAATTTTTCTAACAAAGACAATATTCTAATTCAGATTCACTTAATATGGCTCTCTAGACAAAAACAAGAGGAATATTCTCAAATAAAGGCTAAGCATGAAGAATGCAATGCAATCACAATACAAGAGCTTAAAAGCCTCAAAGTGGAAACAACCTTTCATGGAGATGTTCTTGTAACATATAAAACAACATTTCATCGAGCACATGGAGTGGAGTTGTTACGTGTTGATTTACTTGACAACAAAGGAGACATGAAAATTACATTGAATGTGCCACATAGTCTGATTACTCATGTTGAAGCCAAAGTTGTTATTGGCCAAGGAATTTGTATCAAATATTTTAAGATCTCTACAAAAACAATTTATAATCATGGGGTTTGTAGTTTCATATTATTTTTACATGATAGAATCACTTTAGAAATAATACCAGCCATTTGTAAGGAATATAAGTTTTTGGAAACAACAACAATAAAAAAAAAACCACGAGATCTCCATTTGCAATATGCATAGTGGCTGCACTTGTCACATCTATAAAATAGACAGGTCTTCAATATGCATTGGACATCAATAATGGCCAATCAGAAGAAGACAGAGCCACGGTAAGTACAAACTCAATCATGCATACTTTTTCACATTTACTCAAACTGATTTTAAAGAAACTACTTTTAACACTAATGCATTTTGCAATTTAGGTTTATTTGTTTTCGACATAACTTTCATTCTTCATTTCCATACAACAACAAATTTCGAGTCAACAAACACCAATGGCGTTATTTCGAAATGTTGTTAAAGAAAAAGAACTCAGATCATTGCGAACAGGAAAATCCATGTTTATAACGATTGTTAACTCAAACAGAGCCCTTGCAGATCTCAACAAGCTACTTGTCTCAATAACAAAGCTTATTTCAAGTTTCACCAAACATAAATTCTACTAAATTATTTAATGTTCTCATAGAATTTTCATTTGCAATATCTAACACTTCAACTATATTGAAACATGAACCAAGTCGAAGGAATGTTGATAATAACAAACATCATGCAGATCCTTTTGTCACAATTTGTAACAGTTGCTCTTTCCCAGCAGATACATTTGGAATAGTTTCCGAGGATGAACTCCATTGTTTCACATGTAAATAGTCTACAACATATTGATGATGTCTCCAGTTACAGTGCATTATTCAAACAAAAACAAATGTTCAATACGAGTGCATTCTAAAAAACAATTTGTTATTGCATCTTTGTCCATCTTTGACAGACCTCACATATGAAAAGTATCTGGAATATACTGCCGATGTTACATACAACCTTTGGGACTTCCATGTACAAGTCAGTTTCATACTAGATAGTGAAAATGTTATTTTGTGTGCAAAATGATGCAAACTTCACTATCAAAGAGTGTTCATATCTTCTATCTCCATTGTAAAATTAACTTTCTATGATTATATCATGTACTCTTGCATCAAAGATAAACAATCTCATGAAGACCTTTCCTAAGGCACTCTTTTGGGGGATGTTGTTAGTGGTGTTGGGCTGCTTTGTCTACCCCCCAGGGCCATTGGGTCAATGAAGCTTCATAGAAACCAATGGGAAGATGGCTACTTTGCAGACATTGCAAAAATCGCAGGTGAGGTTTGGCTGACATGGTGAATAGGGTCAATTTATGCTCTGTCATATATATGAATGTTTGAAACATAAACGAATAGTTCTTCATTCTAGTTGCTTCAGTCTAGGTTTCATACTCCTGTGTTACGTATTTTAACAATGATCTTCCAAGAAATACTACTTTGATGCAATTTCAATTTGCAAGTAACTGTAATTGTTCTTTAATTATTATTTTTTTATTTTGAAAATGTGCAAACCTACAAATGTGAATTTCACAATTCCCTTTAGCGCTATCTGTGGAATCTTTGTTATTTAAAACTATAAATTTGAATTTCTCAATCTTTGTTAGTTACAAGTTTCTTTCTTGGTTAAGGAAATCCTTGTGAGCACAGTATTAGCCTCTTCCTTGATAGATTGCCTCTCCCTTTCTAGCCCACTATTGCTTCTTGGGATTATTTATTCACATGACCATGTGTGATTTGCTATTGTTCCATGATTATACACCATGATTATTGTCGCTAATGATGAGATTTTATGCCATGTGTTATCTACTTATACTAACATTGATGATATTATTATTGATGATGGTGATGGAATATATGATGCTTTTAATACTTTTACATGTTTCTTATATGTTAGCTTATTTATGAGTATTACCAGTATTACTCTACATAGTTTGACAAGGCTGAAGGTGAATCATCCGTTGATATGTCATTCATTTTGTTGATCTTATGGTCTTGTAGTATATTATGATATTGACTCTATGGACTATTTCCCCCTACTCTAGTTCAAATCTTGGTCTTACCATTCATCCGTATTGTTCCATATGTTGTTTCTCATGATCCTGATCTATAACCGGTGACTTGACCCTTGTTATCCCTTTATGGAATTCTCACCTTGGTGCTTCAATGAACTCATCTGAGTTTCTTCAGACATAAAGCAGAAGAAGCTTTCTTCTAGTCACTTTTCATACTCGGTCAATTATTAAGTAGTAACATGGTCTAATAGTGGAATAATCACCATATTGACCTCCCAATATTATGTCAACTCTCTTGATATACCCTTCTCATTCCTCATTTTCATTGCAGTCAAGTTTTTTTAACTCTTCAGTCTTTAATTGTTGCACATTTGAATTAACTTTGAAATTTTGATCAAGTGTAAATTATTCTGGTGTTCAATTTTCACGTAAAGGAATAAGTCACAATGATTATGATTTATCAGGGTATTCCACATTGACAGATAGAACCTTCATCTCATCCTCTTAGAGACACCCCAGTACCAACGGAAATATCTTAGATGTTTGTCAAGACCTACAAAGAGTCCCACTATATAGTGTTCTATTACTACCAAGTATATCTTCTAGTGTTAGTGCTACTAGATCTAGGTAACCAGAGAAATGCATTAACATGGAGTAACAAGACTAGTTTTGTTCCCTTCTACCTGGGATTGTGTATTAATCATTACCAACATAATATGGACTGCTACTTTAGACTCTATTGCTTATTGCAATGTTTTTAAACCCATCCTATTCAGAACTAATTAGAGGACATGAACTTGGGGAGAATAGAACTTAAATGAACATACAGAACTGCCAAGAAGAATAACAAAGCACTGATGAGCACCTACACCATTTCTCCTAGACTAATAATTTTATAAAAACCAACAAAGTTGCTTCTATCATGTACGCTTGCAACAAAGATAAATAATCCCAAGAAGACCTTCTCTAAGGTAGTCTTTTGGTGGATGCCATTAGTAGTGTTGAGATGGCTACTTTTTAGAAATTGGAAAAATCCTAGGTGAGGTTTGGTTGACATGGTGGATAAGGGTAGCTTATTCCTTATCAGATATCCAGACATTTGAAATAGAAATGAACAATACTTCATTCCAGCTACTTGGGTTTGGGTTTCATACTCACGTGTTGGGTATTTTAACAATGAGCTTCCAAGAAATAGTGCTTGGATGTAATTTCAATTTGCAAGTAATTGAAATTGTTCTTAATTTTTTTCTTTTTTCTTTTTACAATCTCCTTTCTTGGTTATGGAAATCCTTGTGGGGAAAGTCTTAGTCTCTACCTTGATATATTGCATCCAAGTTACAATGAAATTGATGTTAAAGTGTCCCAAGTTTATTGAACATTTCATGCAAATTATTATACTATGATATACATTTTTGGTTACAGTTTCATGAATTTCATTATACTATCATATACATTTTTGGTTATTGTTTTCTCAATTTCATTATCCTATTGTATAAATTTGTGGTTGTAGTTTTCTGAATTTCATTTAAAAACTATCAAATTGATGTTAAAGTGTTCATCTTGTCACTTAAAAAGCTTATACACACCATGGTTGTTGTGGACCCTCCAAACTTCTATTCATACCAGTAATTTTTCCCTACATGCCTCCTTCTACAAAGCTACCATTCCTATGTAGTGTTGTCTTCATTCCAACTATTTCATTCCTTTTCACCTCATCTAAGGGTCTTTCTCCATACCAAAGCATAAAACTTTCTACTTGACCTCTTTGTGCATTCTAATCATGCTCACACAAATGGGAGTGAATGTATCCTTCACCTCATGGCTAGATCATGATGGGATTCCCACAAAGTGTTTTGGAAGCCCAATTACCTTTGCAACAGTTATGGCGAGTGCTCTATCTTGCTTTCTCATGAGTGCAGTGAGCGATATTGCCTTGATAAGTGAGATCATCTCACGGTCATGATCATAGAAGCTCTTCTCATATTCTATAGCACCTAAAAACAATGTTACTTGACAGATCTAACAACTATCTTCCACAATGCAATTTTTTATTTTATTTTATCCTTTACTTCAAAAAACTAATAAGTTGAATTGAAAATTTAGTTTATGATCCAATGTGATAACATTTTAACTTGCTATTGTGATTTACAGAGTTTATTTGGTTTGATTAGTCTTCTTTGCAAAGCTCTCAAAAAATTTGCAAACTTATATGAAGTTTAAACTGGATGCTACAAGCTAACATGGGGAAAAGTAATGCCTTGTTTATGTCTGATTATTTCTTTCTTGTTACAATGAACAAGGTCAAGGTTGTGTTAGTAGGTCTTGCTCAATTGTCACATCGTTTTCTCTTGCCATCACGATCTTGGGCACAGACCACTTCTCTGCAATCATTACCTTCACATGCTTGTTTTTAACATTTACATAAACTAGGATCTCTTTGTGGATGTATGCACAAACTCACTCTCCAAGTTGTATACATTATCATCTCTCTTCTTCATCATCACCTCTATAAATTCCTAAAAGCCTCTCATTCTACAAAGGAAAATTGTTTTATTTTTTCCCCTTGTAGCTGAAAGTTTTCATCCATGCTAGAAGCGTGCACCCAGTTTTGAACCTGAAACCATGAAATATGGTGTTAGATTTTTTTATATGCACTTTAATTATATCATTTCATTCCCTTTTATATGAACTTCAATTGTGTCATTTTATTCCTCTAGTTATTCATGCAAGTGGTGAGAGGTAAGCAATCCCAACTAAGAGGTAAGAAATCCAAACTATGAAGGCTAAGGTAAGAAATCCAGTCTTTGCCTAGCTTATCTCTAACCTTTTCCAGTTTTTGTGATCTTTAGTCAAGCTAAGGTCATGATTGTCAGTCTAAGGGAGTGAGACTAATGTCACCACGACCTACACATTGGGTACAATGTGAAGGCCTTGGGTTTACTACGATGAAATCTCTTCGAAGATGCCCCTTTTGGACATGATAAGGAAACCTACTATTTCTTTCTAAGTTGATCTGATCACCTCACTTACTAATGCCATGATTAGGATTACTACATAGATCCATTGCAAAAAAACAGTTTATTTGGCCATAATCCAGCATCAAATGTTTCATGCTACTACTGAACTACTTCAAGGATAAGGTAAGAGAAGAATGGCATGGATGATCAGGTGGATGGCGTGCCCTGCTAAGGATAACCATGTTTTATTCAGTGGTTCAAACTTCGAAGTTTATTGTTAATTTTACTATTGGATGGTTCAAACTTTGGAGTATGTTGTTAGTGTTATTTTTAATGTTTACTGAATCAGACTTTATAAGTTAGGTCTTTGTGTTACTGTTTATTGGTTTAGTCCACAAAAAAATTTATTTTCCCGAAGTGTGCTCTACAATCACTTGTTCTCTCTATATTCACAGACATTTTATTCACTCCAATCTATACCAGAATCAGTACAAAGCTGCTCCCTCAACCACCCACTCCTTGCTCTTCCCACTCAAGGCAAGGACTAGCTGTTGTGCAACCATCTTGTTTAATGTCAAAAGTCATAGGGGCTTTTACATACTCAATAATTTACAATGTACACAAAGAGACTCTCCATATATAACATTTACAATATTCTCGTTGGAGATTTATAAGGCTTGGCATATCCTTCGACTCCCATTTCTTCTTGCAACATGTACTCTCTCATCAATACACCCTCAAAATTAATAATTTTGATTTAAAAACTGTAGATTTTGAAAATAAAAAAAAAGGAAAATAAATACATTTAGTTAAAAGACTCTTTGTTGAATCTCTATTCAATAGAATTAGATAATGAGCAATAGAAATTTACACTTCTATTTTTATTAATTAAAAACTCAAAACAAACATTTATATTAATTATGTATTCAATTGATCATTTTTTTATTTTTATTTTTTGGTAGGAAAGTGAATAGGAAGAAGGAAAAAAATGGTAATGTATTAATTTGTATAATCTTCAGCCAAAATAGTTTTGAAAACATACCATCTCTTCGTAATAATGATATGAATAAAAAAAAATTGATACAAAATTTTAGTTAAAATATGTGTGAAAATATTTTATATTTTTAAAGTGTATTGGTAAGAAGTTTCATAAAAGATTTTGGGAAGTAATCCTTATTATCGGTTTTTTCCCTATCGCAGAATATAACATTTGTCTTATAGTTAAATAGCATTGGTAAGTATTTGTCTCATGGTTAAATTGCATTGACCATCTATTCTTTTGTTGTTTCATAGTCATTTTAGCCAAAGTTTCGGGAAAATGTAGATTTTTTCTATTTTGCATGAATTCAAAAGTAATTTTATAATTTCCTCAAAATATTATTTTGAATTTGTCATTGGCCTAACACCTTTCGATGGGACCTAGTTCCCCTGGTGAAGGGTGTTTTATTTTTTCTATTTGTCAGTACATGACAATTGATTTAAAAATAAACAAAAAACAAATTTTTTGAGTGGCCATTTCGTTGGTGAGCACTTTGACATTAACACTGAAATTGGCATTTTTATGGTACTTCTCTTTCCCATTATTACAAAACTGACTTGGTTACATGTCCTTTTCATAAGCACGGGGCTTAGGCAATGGAAAGCCACAAAAGTAGTTGTGCAAAGATTCTTTTACAAATTTCCATATAGTATATTGTATGAATGTTTATGGAGGATGGAGTATGTGTGGGAGTAGATAGAATATTATCATGTTTCCTTTTGTAGATATTTTATTGTGTGGAATACGAAGGTTGTGTGGGAGAGCAGTTGTGCAGGGCTTTTGATTTTAGAGCTATGTATCTTTGCAGAATGATCAATATTGTTAATTCCAATGTTTTGATTTTTCAGGATATACAGTCTTGATCTGCGTTATCAGATCAACATCAGATAGTGCTTGCTGATCCCTTTCTAGTTTGGTCTAGCTTAAAGTTAATAGGTCAAGATCATACAGTGATCGTTGTGTGGAGGAAACATGTGGTTGTTCAAAGGTGGTTATGCGAAGGAAACATGTGCGGAAGAGGTGTGTGCGAATATAGGAATTAATAAATTAATTTAGTATTGTTCTGAGCATTAGTGCTAGAATTGAATCTTTGTGGACGATAGGGTATGTGCCGAGATTTTAGTGTGTTAAGATTTTATGGTGAACAAAAAATTAGGACAGCGTATTTTCTAGAGAAATATGATTATGTATCGTATGAAGGTATGTACAGGAGAAGAAGCATGTACGGATGTGGGATATTTCATTGTGCATAGCTTTTACTGTGTTGATATTTTATGGCAAAGATGAAATTTGGACAGGTTATTTTAGGGAGAACTATGATTATGTATCGTATGAAGGTATGTGCAGGAGAATGGGGAATATTATTATGTTCTATTTTTAATAGCTTTTAATATGTGGATATGGCATCTTTTTTTCGATTTCTCAAAAAAATATAATACATTTACAAATTTTCAGATCATATATCATATGAATGTTTATGAAGGATGAAGTTTGTGCAAGAGAATGGGGAATATTATTATGTTTAGTTATGTGAAGGTTATACTATGTGGAGTTCAAAGTATGTATGGGAGAGAAATTGTGTAGAGCTTTGAGTAAGATGGGATATGAAGTTTGTGCAAGAGATTTCATGGCATGAAGCTTTTATTAGGACACGGTATTTCTAGGACCACTCGGGGTGCATGTGGAAATTAATTAAGATGGGTCACGTTTTTCGATTTTCCAAAAACATCTAATAATTTTACATATTTCCTTATGGTATATGATATAATTTTTACAGAGGAAGAGGTATGTGCACAAGAGCGAGGAATATTATTATGTTTTATTCTATGGATATTTTTCAGTGTGGAGTACGAAGTATGTGTCAGGGAGATATTGCGTAGATATTTTCATTTAGAACTATGAATATTTGTAGAGGACGAGGTGTTTGCGGGGAACATAATGATTAAAGTTGTTAATTTTCATTGTACGATGTTTTTATTGTGGGTTTGTACAGGAGAATAGGTGGTGTGTAATACAATTTTGAAATTATGCTTCTTTTCCATATGTAATAATGCACAATCACTTGCTCTTATCTAGTTCCTTAATTAGTAATGCTTTAAAAATACTTATTTACAATTGACTATTGTAACTTTTGTGACTTACAATATAAGATATAGAATTTCCAAACAAATCTAATACTTTTACACATTTTTGGATCGTATATCATATGAATGTTTACAGAGGACAGGGCACATGTAGGAGAGTTGGAATATTATTATGTTTCATTGTATGAAGACTTTACTGTGCAGAGTATGAAGTATGTGGAGGGGGGAAATTGCATAGAGATTTGAATTTATAACTATGGATCTTTCTAGAGGAAAGCGCATTTACAAGAGAACATAATGATTAAAATTATTAATTTTCATTGTGCAAGGCTTTTTCTGTGCATTTGTGCAGGTGCGCGGGTGGTGAATAATGCAATTTTGAGTTTTTTTCACTTTTTAACAATTTACAAATACTCATTTACAATTGACTACTCTAACTTCTATGAATTACAATATAAGTTTTAATATGGGTTTCGCACAAGGAAAATCTTTGTATAATAAAACATGTTTCTATCTTTAATAGGACTTATTTAAATACTTATTTACTTTAGGTAAACAAATTATATATGTCTATAAGAATATTATTTACAAAACTTGGTTTACACTTCAGCATCATAAAATGAAATATGTCGTTTTTCATAGTGTTTCAAATTACGTTAGTTCTTTGATAGTGTGTTATTGGTGCAAATGTTAGGCAATGGCCATGATATGGTCATCTATGTCATTGACATCCTCTTCATTGATCAAATTTTTTATTTTTCGATTATAATGTTATGCGCTTAGAATATGGGGATATGATATTAGCGTTAATGGTAGGTTCATCATTTATGGTTCATTGGCTCTGGATCATATTCCCATATTCTTAGCATAGAATATTGTGATCGAGTAGAGCCTCTTGATAATTCTAGGGCTACTCTTCGAAGCATTTTGGTGCATCTGGATCATAAAACATTGATAAACAATATAAGATCGTGTTCGTTGTAGATATTTCTTTAAGTCTTTTTTGAATTAATAGCATGGAGTTATCTATTGTTGGTGTGATTGTTATGCTACTTGGTTCTTTTGTTGGGTTCATTCTATTTGTTATAGTTTTAAGCTATAGAAAGTCCACAAGACTTGTTATTTTCAGTAGATGATTATTACATTACGTTGAGGACAATGTAATGTATTGATATGTGTTGAGTATATTATGTCAATTATAATGTTATGTGTTGAGGATATGAGGATATCATATTATAATTAATGACAAGTGCATCATTTTTGGTTCATTGGCACTGCATCATATTCCCATATTCTCAACAACAACACTGTGATCGAGCAGGGGATCCTGATAATCTTAGGGCTTCTCTTCGAAGCATGTTGGTGCATTTGGAACATAGCAGACTGAAAGACAATATAAGATTTCATTCATTCTACATAATGATTTATCTCTTGTCTGAATTATTAACATGGCATTATCTATTCGTAGTACTATTGTAGGAATTTTCATTTTTAGTAGACAATTATTTCACTTGCTTTATCATTAATACTTGCAAATCAATATCAATACACTTAAAGTACATGAAATATTTTTAGTTTAGTTCGGAAGTGATAACGTACACGTTTCATTTCTCAAATTTATAGCAATCAATTCAAGAATAGCGATGATTATTTTATTTCAATTCAATTGTGATTATTATAAAAAATTTGATATTTTCTTTGTATTATGTGAGATTTCATACCATCAATTTCACTCACTTTCTGTCATTAATATTGCATTGAAGGCATTGCGATGGTAAACAATATAGACTAGATAACACTGTATCTAGATAACGATGAGGACTATTATTGTATGATTAGGAAATAATGTCAGATGATTTATCTCAATTCAATTTTCATTATTATTATTATAGAAATTATGGTAATTTATTTGTATTCTGATACAGATTGCATTAAATTACTTACTATCACTTCTCTTGGTTGTACACTATCAATATTACATTGATAACAGTGTATCTAAATAATGATGAGGACAATTAAATTCTGATTAGGAAATGGTGTCAAATACATTCTTTCAATTCAATTTCCATCTCTCTATGAGGAGAAGAAAGACAAATTTCTCTTCTCGAGGAGAAAAAGTCGTGGCAAGTTGAACATTGGTGGTGGTAGGCTACATAGGTTGTTGTTGGGAGATACTTTTACAAATTTCTAAATCGTATATCGTATGAATGTTTATGGAGGACGACATATGTTCAAGAGAACAAGGAATACTACCATGTTTCATTATGCATAGATTTTACTGTACGGATTATGAAGTTTGTGTGGGAGGGAAGTTGCATAGATATTTTGATCTTAGAGTTATGTATATTTGTAGAATGATTAATATTGTTAATTTTAATTTTTTGGTATTAGCATTAAACAATTAATTTAGTATTGTTCTAAGCATTAGTGCTAGAATTGAATCTTTGCAGAGGACGGGGTATATGCAAGATATTTCATTGTGTGAGCTTTTACCATGTTGAGATTTTACGAAAAAGAAGAAATTAGGATAGGGTGTTTTAGGGAAAAGTATGATTATGTATCATATGAAGGTATGTGCAGGAGAACAGGGAATATTGTTATGTTCCACTGTGTGGAACTTTTAATGCACGAATATGGTGTATACTTGTCTATTTCTCAAACATATCTAACACTTTTACATATTTTCAGATCATATGAATGTTTACGAAAGATGGAGTATGTTTGAGAGAATGGGGAATATTATTATGTTTCATTATGCAGAGCTTTTATTGTGTGGAGTAGGAAGTATGTGTGGGAGAGCAATTGTGTAGACTTTTGCTTTTAGAACTATGAATATTTGTAGAGGACATGTTGTTTATGGTGTTATTACTCCAATATTTCTCAAGAGTTTATTAGAAGGAAATGACTATAGGTAACCACAAACCTACTTTGGAGATTAGGATCTAGCCTTCCTAAGTCTCATAGAGGGTTCTCTCTTTATGATTTAACTTTGTTTAGTTATTTTATTTTAGGCTAGTTATGGTTGCACTTTTGTTTTGATTTGGATTTGGTTGTGGGATCACTTAGATGAAAAGAGGGGTGTCTTTTACCATTGAGATATGGGTTCAAATATCAGACAAAAAGGACTGGATCGAGTTCTAAAAATAGTGTCTACAGGGCAAGATAGTTGACTTACTTGAGATCTCCATGGATGGATGGTGAAGTGGTTTTTAGTCGGATCCAGGGAGAAAATAAGGGTTCCTTAAGCCAAATTATGAAGAAAGAGAAAGAGGTCAACTGGGATGGAAGAGCAATTAAGGATTCTCAAATCCAGATGTTAGAGGAAAACATAGAAATGATCAACTATTCAAAACAAAGTGCACTTAAAGAAATTCTGAGATAAATTTCCAGTTAATTCATTCAACTTTAGATAACATTCAAGTTTGTGAAAAACATAAGAAAATATATTTTTTTACAAATAAGATATTTCACTGTAATAGCTCAACACATGAATACTGTAATGCAATCTCTTTATTACTTGGTCTAGTCTGCTGACTTGAAAAACTGGTACAATAACCCTTAGGTTTATGATCAAAATAACGCTACAAATGTATAGCAATCCACCCTCAATAATTTGAATTATGAAGTATTTATAAAAAAATAATTTACAAAATATCGCAAACTATCTTAGGAATTAATCTAGGAGAAATAAATATCTTCATGCAAGAAGATAGAGATAGATACTGAACTATTTTTTGTTGTCCCTATTTATTAGGTTGTTTTGTCTTTAATCTTTGATATTTTTCCTTTTAATCTTTCCTTTGTTGTTTGGTCTTCACGTTGGATGTTCTATTAGTTCTGACCTTTCAATTGATACACTTTCATCTTATACACTTTCATCTCGCTGGCTTGTCATTATCCTTTTACTATGCTTTTCAATCTTACTATACATTTTTACATTTTGACTGTGTATTTCTACAGTAATTCATTTAATTTCTCCCATGTTTCAGCATCTGGTAATTGGATATTTATCATCTTCCTGTAAATCTCATTTGCCTCCATATACTTGGTAAAAGTAAGCTTATTCACAAAAAGGTGTTTTACCTCATGCTAGAGGCAAAACAAATTCTCAAAAGTTTGGTATAGGACCTTGCCAGTTGGGATCCTCTTCATAGGTGATGTGTTCACTTGATCTCTAGCCACTTCTATGATTTTCCTATTATAGTCCTCCTCTAACATTAACTTGTCATTTATTACCAAGGGATTGGGTAGACGCTTTTGCTTCAAAACTTAAAACTTAACCATGAATCTGTCTATGGCCAGTTTCATGGTTTGGCACTTATCTTCAAGGTTTAACATTAAATTCCTCTTGGTGAGGACCATTTTCACCTCTAATATTGTACCTATCCTATTAGGTATCTCTACTTCCTGCATTTCATACTTATTTTTGGAGTTGAGGAAGTGAATGATCCTTGAAGCTTCCTTGGCATGTCTCTCTTTTACTCTCTATATGGCTTTTGTAAACTCTTTTACTAAGTCAATCTATTAAAAAATTACTTGGATGGATGGAAAAATATCATTTACAGAGTCAATGATGTTGGCTCACAATTGTTCCTTAGCTTGGACTAGGGTTTCCTTCAAAGTTAATTCCTTCTCCAAGCTTTTTATTCTTTCATTCATCCTTGTGGATTTCTACACTTCTTCCTTCTACATAATCTGGGCAAGCTTGTAGTTAGTCTCTAGACTGGATACCTTTTCCTTGAGCTTGTTCATTTCATTGGTCTGAATTGACATGTCTGTCATTGCCTTGACCAATTTTCTAGCCTCATCACCTATTGACCCTATTGCTGATGTAGACGTTGTTGAAGTTGACAGTGATGTAGCCATTGGAGCAGTAGGAGATAATGATGTTGCCAAAGTGGAAGGTACTGCAGTAGTAACTATTGGGATAACAGTGGTAGGGGTAGTCTCCAGACTAGCTTGTTTTACCTGTATCAAGCTATATAACTCCTTTTCCATTCCCTTCAATTGATCATTCAATTGTAAAACCGAGTCCATCATCTCTTCCTGATGTGTTTGGCTTTGTAGGACCTCTTTTGTCTATTGGTGTTCTGAATGAGGAAGTTTTAGTTGTTTTTTAAGAGTTGTAATGTCCTCATTCTTCTTCTTAATCAATTTCTTAGCAGCTTTGATGTATTTTGGATCATGTCCCAACTCAATTACCAATTCCTCCAGTGACTTGATCTTGTTGTCCTTAGCCTTTGAGGAGGCCTTTTCCAATTTATATTGGGCTATAATGTTATCTAGTGAACTCTGTAATTTATTTGCAGCCATGACCGTTCCTGTCAGGGTGGAGGGATGAACATCCCTGGCTAGCACTTAGAAATCAATTTTCCTGTAGTCAGCTGATGTTTTGGGCTACTGAACAGTAGTCTGTATGAAGGACACCTACATTTTCCCTGCTTTGATGTCAAAATCTAACATCAACCTACTTTGATTAGCTGGTGTGTGCTTGAATTATTGGGCATATGTTTCAGCCTTCAACTTCCCATTTCTAAACTTGATCTCCTTGTATCTGTCCTTCATATCTTTTTCCTTATCTACTGGCCTGGTGAAAGAAGAAACCTTGACACTGAGTTGTTGCTATAGACATATTTAGGCACTGCAACCCCAATCACATATGTCCATAAACAAAGGGCTTCTAAGTCCCTAAAAGTGTTGCTTCATACCCTAAAGGATCAAGGTCAGCTGATTACATCATCTCCCAGAAGTTCTCCATGAAACACTGCTCAGAACTAGTTAAAAATGGACGATACAGACTGCTCAGTGTTAAAAGTGCAATGCATCTCACCTGCTACATGCAAAAAGTGCGATGTATACTGAAAATCCCTTCTGTAGGATACGATGAGCGAGAGTAGACAAATGGCAAAGATAATTTGCAAGGTGGTTGATCATGGAATCTTCCATAAACTTCTCCCATGACACTTGCCTCTCTGAATTCGCCCAGGGATGAGTAAGAGATCATGAAATCTCCAAGTGGAATTGAGAACTATCAGAGAAATGACACTAATCAAAATCCTATAAGCTGACTCACCCACCTGCAAACTATATGTCGATCCCTCATCCCAGAAATCCAGGAGGTTCGTATCTTATATTTTGTAAGGAAGTGTTGTTGGTTTCTTTGTGGAATATCATGGTGTTGGGTGATCTAATATTTTCATGAGGTGAAGAAGGGCTTTCATGCTGGGAGGATGACGCTGGGTCAGATCAATGGGTTGTAATCCTCTCTTCTACTCTTTCTATCAATAAAGCTATTTGAGTTTTCCTCCACATTCTTGTATGTTTGAGTTGATATATACATTTGTGTGGTCAATATATATCTGATCCTATATTGCTTATGATTGTATATCTCTATGCTTTGATGTTATTATGCTTCTTTGACTCTACAGGTGTTCTTTTAAGCGGGAGAAGCGAGGAAGGAGCGACAAAGACCTGTCAAAGGGGAGAGGAAACAAGCAAGCAGCCAAGCGAAAGACTAAGGTTGGTACTCTCTACTTCTCTCTCATCTACTTCTCATAAAGGAAAACACAAGTAACTTTAGTTTGTTTGTTTCTAAGATAGCTACCTATCTTACTGGGGCTAGTAGCTCTGAATGGACACTAGATTTCCCGATAACAAAATGGCAACTCCACTGGTGAGTGAATAGCTTGTTTGTTTGTCTATATTTTTTTGCTTTATAAAGTATAGATGGAGCCTGAAGTTATGCCAACTAGCCTTTGAACTGCTTTTGCTATGCAACTGCAAGTAGATAAATGTTGCTTCAGTCAATCTCCGAATTAGTTTACGAATTAAACATCTGACTTGAAAACATCCTAAGTGCCCTGGTGGTGGCTCAAGTAAGATCATAAGATTAGCCCCTATGATTTGTATTTACTGACTATCATTAGCTCAACCTAAATCCCTGAACTAAGTTGCAAACTGTGACCAAAAACCAAGTTAAAGTCTCATCCCTAGACCATCGCACTTTCTCCTTTTGACAGTCTAGATGCATCGCACCTCTCATGTGCAGTAGGTGAGATGCATCCCTGTTTCCCTGTGTTACAGGTGCAATGATAAGATAAGACTGTTTTTTCCTCCAGATTTTGGTTTTTTCTTCACTCTCTTCAGCTTTATTCAAGAGTTTTGTTGTTTATGATTAGTATACCACTATTGAAACCCCCTTCATTTGCATTATTCAACCTCCATTGTACAAATAATTGTGAATGTTTTTATGTAGTTTTTCACCATTTACAGTTCTCCTTTACAAAGAAGTAGCTTAATTGAACTGTCATCTTTTGATTTGGAAGTTTTGCAAGTGTCATTTTCAGTCAAACAAAAGAATTCTACTCTTTTTGATGGTCGATTACACTGTTACTCTTGTATTTGTTTTGAATTAATAGTATTTCAAGTGTGGAAAGCAGTTTTCAATTCACAATCACAAAGTGTCGTCCTTGTCTTCCTTTCTCCTTTTGAAGAGAAAATTGTTAGTACTGTTGCTTTGAAAGAAAAGATACTTCAGATTTATACTTAGCATTCTTTTTGTCATTCACACATTAAGAAAGTGGAAAACAAATACATGCATGTGCATTTGCATTTATATTGCTTGTTGATTTTGATTTAGGACAGTGCATCTAGTGTGTCCTCTCTGCTCTGTGTTGAAAGAATATCGCTTCTCTTTTCTTAGTAGCTAGGATTTTCATTGCAAAAGGAAGAGTAAACAATTGTTTATCATCTTATATTTCATATTTAGGAATTATATATCTACATCACGCGGTGAACCTTAAAGGAAAACTTCTTAAGAAAGATCAACTGTAAAATAAATTAAATGAACATAAAAATTCTTTGGAACCTAATGCACAACATTTAGAAGTCTAGGCTAGAGACATATTCTGGCATCATAAAGCCTGGTAACTATCGCGTTCATCGTAGGTTGGGTGATTCCTCCTCTTTGAGACAATGAGTGCCAGTACAGACTTGTGCTCCCACGTATCGTCGAGTATATATTGGGATGCCACAATAGGCTATATCCTTTATCTTTAGGAAGCCATGTCTGCCGCCCTATCGATCGCAATGCACTGAACACAACATTCAGGAAGATTGACTGCCGTACCATAAAAGGTATTCTGCAATTTTACGATTGGTTTGGTAATCCCTCTATCTAGATTTCTAGAGTAGTCACTTTCGTTCCTTTTTAGACTCCTTAAAAGAAAAGGTCCATCGAAGCACTTGTCACTTTAGGCTCATTAAAAATCGAAGGCGACTAGAGTCATATTTAGCTTTTTCTCGACTCTTAAAAATTGAAAAAGCAAGTTGTGTCAAAGAATCTAAAATTCATTTAATTTGGAAGCACATATTCCCCTTTTATTTTGAGTTGATTAAGTAATCTGCAATCGTGGAAGAAATTCAATCGAAACCCCGTCGTTCGCGGAGACTAATGAGTCAACCATCTTTGACTCTGGAAACGAAACTATTTGGGCCAAGTGAACTCATTTAACTGGGTCAAAGACCCCTGGTTTGCTTGAAACTTGTGTTCCAACATCCTCTGAGACTCTAGTTACTCCAACCATTTCTGGTATCTCTGCCTCTATAGAAGAAGTTCCACATTCACAAGAGGACATTAGAACTAATCCTAGTGTAATGGTAAACAATCCTATTTCTGAACCGGCTCCATCTAGGGCTGATTTGGAAGGTGTTACCCCTCCAGCATCTGTCAATGCAGAGTCCACACCTTCTTTGGAACTAGAAATATTTTACAGACCTAATGGTCTACCTCTCCCACCTGGCTTGATTGGTATAGAATAGATTGTGGAAGATCTTCCATCCAGTACTCCATTGCATTTTGGAACTAGGATCACCGTATATCCTTCTACATCAGAAGTTAGTCTCCCTTCATTGCAAGTTCCTGTAGAATCGCTGGGAAAAATTTTGGATAGACTCAATATGTCTGAGCAACTGTAGACATTTAGGACTATCTCATCTGACACAGTAGTAGTAGAACCTCATGTTGCTACTCCAAGAATGTTCGTTGGTGTACCATTTGTCCCAACTAGCTCTCAACCGCTAGATGGAGTCCACCCAGGGACTGTTTCGATAGTATGGTTTGTTCCCATTTGTTCATCCGAAATAATATCTAGAATCTCTTATCTTGATTCTCAACGAATTGATCCTTCACAACAGTGTCAATTTGGGCAGTCCAGTCTCCAGAGGCCAATCTTACCTTTGAACATTGGATTGCTACCATATGGGGGGAAATATGCCCTTTCATTGTTCCCTTTGGGAGAACAACTATATGAGAGTTCACAACAGAATTCGGGTCAAACTAGAATTACATCCAATGGTTGGGTGCCAATACTACCTCAACAACCAAGAGTTGTATACTCAATGCAACCAAGTCTACCTGTGTCGAATATCCCCACTACATTGGCTATTGTGACAGTGTCACAAGTACAAGTGTTCCTTGTTGTATGCCAACCTCAAGTTTCGCAGGTTGTAATACAACAACCTCTTGTCTCCACAACACAACCATAATCACCGATTAGTGGCTCCTTAACTAGAGCGACCCAGGCTCAAACGGTACTATTACCCCTCATCTTGGTCAGACAGCCAGTATTGGACAATAGCAAATGGCTTCACAACCATGGCTGGTACAATATCAACAATCGTAGTTCCAACAAGCTTACTGAGGACCTGAGCAACAAAGCTTTGCGGGTAATGGGCAGTCATATATTAAAAACGGTCAACATCAATCGTATCATAATGGTTATGCCCATCAGCCTTACCAAAGTTATCAGCATCAAATACATTATGCTTAGGGGTGATTTTAGGGGCGAATGTTCGCCCTTTGGCGAAATTAAGGGGTTTTAGATTTTTAGTGGGCGAATGTTTTGTATCATAGTACATTTTTACAAATCACCTCAAACAGCCCACCTTATTTTAAGGGAGAGGGTAAAAAAGCTAAATTTAGCCCTTGAAATTAGGAGTTACAACCTTCCATTCACCCATTTTCAAGAATAGGTTTTATTAAAGTGAATCCATTCGCCCATTTTCAGGAATAGGTTTTATTTAAGTGAATCCTATGGGCCAAAGGCCCAAATACCATAT
>APFE031036663.1:0-42773 GCA_000404065.3 Pinus taeda | reverse complement strand
TTATAAATATATATAAATATTAAATATCTGGTTAATTCTTAATCATTAAGTTGGTCAGCTCTCAGACTTGACATCTCAACCTAACCTTATTTATCTCTACTGTTTTTCTCCTTTGTAAAAACAATACCTAATGACGAGTCTTGGTCTAGACTCGAAACGTCGACAAAAGCAAAGATGAAAACTGTGGAATATCCAAGTTCAGATCCTAAATAGCCAAAGTTCATGGATCTTCCATTTTTCACCTTGGTAAGATGTTCTTTTATCACTGGAAGTACTGCATCACACCAGTTGAATACCTTTGGCTCAATGCATTCCAAGGCATACTGCATATACGACCTGTTGACCAAGTGAAGGGCCGCACTATCAGTAAATATAGCAAAGGTGAATAAAATAGTCCTCAAGGACCGGCCAGTGACATCTCAGATATTGATCTTGTCATCCCTGCTTGGTTGAGATCATTCTCTACAGTATCGGCGAATATAATCCCTCACAGATTCACCCCCATGGGCGGAACCTGATAGTTACAGAGGGGCACCACGCCTCAATAAACCGATCAAGAAGTAGATGTCTTCAATAGTCAAGGGGATGGATTTGCCTCTGATCTGGAACACTTGGTTGGTAGGATCCCATGCATCGAGGAAATATTGCAACAAGTTAATTTGTTGCCTCATGCTAGATATGCGGAAGAACTAGAGCAAACCACAATTCCGCAATGCAGTTGCCATACTCAGATCATGTAAGGCAATCATGTAATCTTCTTCATGCTCACATTCATGCCATGTAACAACCATTTTTCTCCGATGAATCTTTGAAAAACAAACAAGAGAAGAATTAGGATCTTGATTTGGCAAAAAAAAGGGCAAAATCTCCATGAAAAATCAGTGCAAAAGTTTTCCTCCATGCACCCATCACACCCCAACTGTGTACTGGGTGAGATGCATACTGACTAGCCAATGGCTAGCCCAGTATGCATCACACCTTTCAATGTATACTAGGTGCGATGGGGGCAGAACAAATTGTTCAAACCCGAGAGGCTCAGAAAAGCAGGAAAACATGCTCAGAATTCAAAAAGGAAAGAATGCAATTGAAGAGCTCAGGTTTAGCTCCTACTTGGTCCAGACGGTGCTGAAAATCGTCCACAGAATCTCCCCAGAATCAGCTGATGAAAATCAAGAGGGAAAACACCTCCAGAGCTCCAACAATCCCAAGTTCAAATGAAATGGTAAAATGAAGGGTAAAAACTACTTTTAAGTTACGTTTCACATAATTCAAGTAGGTTATTAGTGTTTTAAATCATTTTTCAAGCATGTATTCTCATTTCTAATCAGTTTGATGGAGTAATTGAATAGGTAGTACGATTGTTAAAAGAACATAGTGTTAACAGTGAATCGAATATCAATGACCATTATCGCGAGCAGTTTTACGCGAAGTTCAAGCTCGTTAAAAAATAAACCTAGCAATGAGCATATGTTCCACCAGAGTTTAAGCTCATTAAAAAATAAACCCACCTTTGGTAAATAACCATTATGATCGCATTATCATCAGATTTTGAGCCTTGGTCATGTTCTTACCATCACCTCCACTCTGTTTTAGCCGATCATATGCCTCCATTTGATTGTTTACCCCTTTTGAGGAACAGCTGCAACGAGTGATTCTGTTAGCCATATTCTTTACACTGCTATGATTGAAAAGTTCCAAACCTTACCTAGAACCGGCTGCTACCTGAAAATATCACTCGTTCCTCAAACAACGAGTCTGCTTTAAGCTCTTTTCATTTGACTCGTAAAATGTGAAAAGATTGCCGAGCAATTGGCATCTCTAGCTCATTAAAATGATCGGAAGCGTTATCCCTCCTCTAGATTTTAATCTGTTTGGACCTAAGGGATTATTACACAAAAAGATTGAGCGCTTGTCTTGTTCGGCTCATTAAACTATTGAAAATCATCCATTTCGTATTATTTTACAATTTTTTCGGACTTAAGTGATTACATGATGAAAAAGGAATCCTGGAGTTTTCTTTCTATCCTTTTTCAGACTCTCTAAAATTGAAAAAGGACCGAGTTATCTTTGTCGTTAAACTTGTTAAAACCAATAGCGACAAAATTGTCCATGCAGACAAGAGTGAGTTTCAATGTCGCTAGGCTCATTAAAATATAGTGACGGGTTTACCCGAAGGGAAAATTATAGAACAAGCATATGTTATCCTCCTCAAGCTTGACAAAAATAAAGAGGTACTAGTCAGTAATGACTGGCGAAAAATTAGGAAGAAAACTTGAAGAAACTTTCTCAGTAGCAAGTCACTCTTGAACATGACACTTTCACTCCATCACCATGATTGACTTGGGTTGGGTTATTCTGTTCACTGGTCATATTACCATTTGTCCACCGTACCATCCATTTTTGGAGTTAATGCTACCAATCCATTTTAGTGTCGTCAATATGTTCAAGAGAAGTCACTCAGAGAATTCACCAGCCTAGCTTGTGTCTCATCTACTACAATACCTTCATGCTTCATTCTTTCATGATAGCCACCCTGAACATTGTATCATCAGATTATTTTCACCTCCACAAAATCATTTGCTCCGTTCGGTGTCATAGATGTGGGATTCATTAATGCCCTCCTACGATGGGTCACTTCTTATCAACATCAACGCATTATCCAAGAAGACGACCTAGGAACAACACTTTCAGTACTTTGAAGCTTGCATGCCACAATAGCAAGTTTCTCACTTCCAGCAACAGGTTTACATCAATGGCCTTCGACCGAAATATTTTGCGTGGTGTTCGATACCAAGTCCCATTTTCACACCACGTGAATTGTACTGTCATACCTTGAGGGTCATCATCATTATCAATGATTTCTCTCGCGCCTGTTAATAGCTTACTTCATTGGCTAGTAATCAGGCGATCTATTTCCACGTTCGACTCCAGAGCATCTTTTCACATGGATCAACTTGTATTTCGGGCGAAGATTGAATGAGTTTGAAGACCCCGGATCTAGTTTCATCCATCCAGGCTACGATATATTCAGGAAAATAAAGACATCAAATGTACATCACTGCTGCATAGATAATCATCTAAGCGAAAGGATGATGACTCTACCAGAATCATCAGTCTGCCACACAGACGGTTGTCTGTCCTATGTACATGAGAATGAATTTATAAAGCTGAGCGTGGGAATGCCCTCTTGAGCTAGGTCATGAAAATATTATGAAGATAATTTATTGTATTGTATCTTATTACAGGTCTCCTTTCGGTTCAAAAAAACCTCGGATCCTCATGATAAAGCATTTCACCCGACATCAAAAAGATTTACGACCTCATGCTTTAGGGGGAAACTGTTATAGAAATATTTGGGCACTGCAACCCCGATAACATATGTCCATAAACCAAGGGATTCTAAGTCCCTAAAAGTGTTGCTTCATACCCTAAAGGAGCAAGGTCAGCTCATTACATCATATTCCAGAAGTTCTCCATGAAAAATTGTTCAGAACTGGTCAAAACTGGACCATACAGACTGCTCAGTGCTAAGGGTGTGATGCATCTCACCTGCCACATGCAAAAAGTATGATGTATACTGGAAAGCCCTTCTGTAGGGTGCGATGAGCGAGAGTAGACAAATGGCATAGACAGTTTGCAAGGTGGATGATCATGGAATCTTTTAGAAACTTCTCCTGTGACACTTGCCTCTCTGAATTCGCCTAGTGATGAGTAAGAGATCATGAAATCTCCAAGTGGAATTGAGAACTATTAGAGAAATGACACTAACCAAAATCCCAGAAGCTGACTCACCCACCTGCAAACATCTATATATGGATCCCTCATCCCAGAGATCCAAGAGGTTGGAATCTTGTATTTTGTAAGGAAGTGTTGTTGGTTTCTTTGTTGAATATCATAGTGTCAGGTGAACTAAGCTTTTCATGAGGTGAAGAAGGGCTTTCATGCTGGGAGGATGACGCTGGGTCAGATCAATGGGTTGTAATCCTCTCTTCTACTCTTTCTATCAATAAAGCTATTTGAGTTTTCCTCCATATTCTTGTATCTTTGAGTTGATATATGCATTTGTGTGGTCAATATATATCTGATCCTATATTGCTTATGATTGTAGATCTCTATGCTTTGATGGTATTATGCTGCTTTGACTCTACAGGTGTTCTTTGAAGTGGGAGAAGTGAGGAAGGAGTGGCAAAGACCTGTTAAAGGGGAGAGGAAACAAGCAAGGATCCAAGTGAAAGACTGAGGTTGGTACTCTCCGCTTCTCTCTCATCTACTTCTCAGAAAGGAAAATGCAAGTAACCTTAGTTTTTGTGTTTCTAAGATAGCTACGCATCTTAGTGGGACTAGCAGCACTGAATGGACACTAGATTTCCCGATAATAGTTGTCTCTCAATCAATTGAGTGTTAGATGTTGATGGTTGCTATGTTTCTCCTGAAGTAGCTATGCCTTTGCTTCTTTCCACCATTGTATCAGTGCCAACGATTTCCACTGATTCAATGGTTTCTTCCTATTCAGTTACAGGATTCAGCTTGGGCCTTTTCCTGAGCTCAAAATGCTCATCTATGATCACCATAGAAGAACTAGAACCCTCCTCCCTATGTCTCTTTGGATTTCTCTCCTCATTTGCTGGGGTCTGTAAAAGATGAGGAATATTCATGGGCTCCCCTAGTTCTAGAACCTACAGACTACTGTGTCATCCATGTCAATTAATGTATTTTCCAACCAGTATGATTGGTTGGAAAACCTCTCAATATTTGGTCTAGCATGGTGGATGAAAGGTCCCAATTTGACCTTAATTCTTAACTTATTTTTGAACCCATGAGGGCCATACTCCCACATAAAGATGTTCCTGAATTTCATTTCCTACAACATCTTGTCAGCCTCTGGTCCAACCTCTCTATTATTACAAATGAAGGGGCCCAATTGATATTTCATTTTAAATTGGGTTTTCTTCCTAGCTGCTAAGAAGTTGACTTCATCAGAATTGATGATCTGCCTAAAATATTCCAGTTCAAATATCCTCATAGGGAAGTATTTGGGCAGTTTGTAAGGGGCAAGTTGGCATCCATAAATACTAATCTCTATGTGGTTCTGGTATAGATACTAGTCTCCCATGTTACCATTCTTGGCCAACTGTAACACCCTTTTGATTTCATGGATGATTTTTGGGCTGAGGGCTATTGGTCAGCATGTTCATGGCTGGATGGAAAAATGAGTCTGAAATAAAATTCTTATAGGTGAATGCAGTGGAGTATTTATGGATCAAGGGTGTCCAATAAATAACTGACCTTAGATTCCCTTTGGTATCCAACTTCTGGATGCTGACAGGGAATTTATCTGATTTATAATATAAAAACATATGAAATAACACATATGAGTACTTGAAGGCTCTCTCAGTTGGTAGTCAGGTGAACTATTCATGCATCCTATTTGTAATGAGTTGAGGATAGTTGTAAATGACTACAGGAGGCTTTCCTGGGCTAAAGATGGAAAGAAAGGCTAGGACAACCTCATCCACATTCTCATCTGAGGTATATCCTAGGATGCAAGAGAGAATTGTAATAATATGTTTTCCCCTCTCTGGAAAAATGGTGGCAACATAAGGGGGGCTATCTATGGGAGTATGGCGATCCTCTATGATGAAATTGTGGAAATTTTGTGTTATTCTGGCCAGGTCTAACTTGACATATAGGTCGGGCAAGTCTCCAATAGATAGTGTGGTCTCATTAGGGCTTGGTTGGACCTGCAGCATTTGGTTAATAGACTCTACATTGATGGTAAATAACAACTACTGGTTAGGGGTGATAATAGCTCTTTGGCTAGGAATGTAGCAAGCATGACAGAAATGGATGATGCTTGGGAAAGGTTGTACTTATGGAAAAAAATATTTCAGTAAATTAGATTCCCAAAGGTGGATTTCATCATTCTAGTTTAGGAATCTATCCTTACTCCAACAATGGAGCTTTAGAAGGTAAGATGGGGAAGAAGTATCCTTTATTTTAAAATCTTTGTCTACTAATGCTAGGTGGTTGATGTCCAGGTGAGGGGTTGACAGAGGTCTCACGCCCAAAGAGGTTTGGGAAGCCATGACTGAGTTTAGGGATATGAATCAGGCATGTAGTGGGTGTAGAAGTGAGGTTTGGAGGGCCTGGAACAATGGGATGGCAGTTATAATTTGTAAAAGAAGCATTTTGGGTATAAAATTAAATTTCTCTTCAATTTAGGTAAGTTTATTAATTAATTTCAATCAATTAAGATTTTAGTTGGACTGTACATTTTCAAATTGAGAGGGTCGTTCTGGTTTTTCTCAAGAATACCTAGAATTTTGTGGTTTGGCTTGCAAATTAGGTTCAATGGTGAATGCAAAGGGTACGGTAGCTTGAACTGTGAATTGGTTGCTTGAATTAGGTGTCTGGAGCTTCCTTAGGTGGCAAATGGTGGTCAATTTGGTCACAAAGGTTCAGCGTATAGCAAAATGGCTTCAACAGCAGTTATATTGAAAACAAGCGAAAAGAGTGAATTGGGGCTTTTCTGGCCCTTTAACAGGTAATGGTGACATTTTTGCACGGAAAATATAAATGAACAGTGGGTGATTTTTTGTCTGGACAAGGAGGTGGTCTTTTGGGCCATTACATTGCTTTTGGAGGGCAGGCAGTATTTTTCGCGAGCACACGATTTAGCCTGGGGCCGCTACATAGTAGAAAAGAGCCCAAGAAAAACCGCGAATCTCACATACTCTCGGGCTGCTATTGGTTAGGTGGTGAACTTGCGCAATATGGATGGCCACCGTCAGATCTGGGGATAGGAGATCGGATGAATTTCATGTGGTTAAGATGCGTGGAGGGAATCGGGAAAGAGATTTGCAGGGCCCAGGGTTTATTTACAAATAATTGTAATTAATTAGTAAATAAGGTAGGGATTAAATATAAGCAACAGGTTTAATAAAGTGGGACCAGGAGTTATGTGGTAGGGTTTTCTAACTGCAAGGGTTGGTGGGTTAAAAAGGTTTGTCGAGAAATATGAAGTGGGGAGTTAATTAAACAATGTGGGGGGATAAAAACTTAGGATAAAAGGTTTTTTTGGGTTTTTGAAGGGAAATAGGGAAGTTAATAAGGGGGAAGTTAATATTTGCAATGGGGAATGGGTTTCACACTAGGGAAAGGGGGTTGTAGTTAGGGAAATGATTTTTGAAGGGTAATTACTAGGGAAATGTGTGAAACCAAGGGGTAAGTGTCAAAATTAGGGGAAAAGGGGAGTTATAAATGATAAAGAGATAATGGGGAAATTAGCAAATAAGCATGTGGGAGCATATTGAAATAAGGGGAAATTAGTTAAACCAAGTTGTGAACATATTTTTTTCTCATACATGCTCCTGCACATGAAACATAGGATTAGGCATGATATATGTGTTTTTGACTCAGAAACCTTGTACATTTGTAACCTTTCCTCTACCTACCCTTTATTTATCATAGCATTTTTTCTTCACTTTATTGGGTGCATTTAAGCTTGCTGACCCTTTATTTCCTTTTCTTTTGACAAACAAACTATCTAGTTCTAACCTTATAACTTCTAATGACCATGATGTATTGTGGCATTTCTAACAAGCTGCACACAACCTTATTTTGCATAAAAAGGTAAAAGGTAGTGGCATTTTAATTTGCACAGTTTCATGATTTGTTTTATTTCTTTTTAGGGTTCATATTTTTCACTTTTTTGATCTTTTCTCTTTCTTTTTGTCCTTTGATTATTCTTTTAGGACATACTCTCTTTACATTTTTTAAAATTTAATATGGAAAACATTTTCCAGAAAGCAAAAGTATGTACAATATTACAAGACTAACCATAGCCAATTCAAAATTATGAATCCTACTATTTTAGGACCCTAACATATGGGAGAACAAAATGATTAAAGTTGTTAATTTTCATTGTACAGTATTTTTACTATGGGTTTGTGTGGGAAAATGGGTGGTGCATAGTGTAATTTTTTTATTTTTTCTTCTTTTCAACATGTAGTAATGCACAATCACTTGTTCTTACCTAGTTCCATACTGAGTAATTATCTACAAATATTCATTTGAAATTGACCATTGTAACATTTATGACTTACAATATAAGCTATTGATTTTCAAAACAAATCTAATACTTTCACACATTTCCTTAATCGTATATCGTATGAAGGGATGTGTGCAAGAGAGCGAAATATTATTTTGTTTTGTTGTACAAATATTTTATTGTGTGGAGTACAAATTATGTGAGGGGGGGAGATTGTGTAGAGATTTGATTTTAGAACTACGTATCTTTGTAGAGGATAGGGTATTTGCAAGAGAACATGATGATTAAAATTGTTAATTTTTATTGTGTTTATATAAGTGAATGGGTGGTGCATAACAAAATTTTGTAATTATGTCTCTTTTCAACATTTTAAAAATAATCATTTAAGTTGACTACTGTAACTTCTATGAATTACATTATAAGATTTAATATGGGTTTCACACAAGGAAAAGCTTTGTATAATAAAACATGTTTCTATCTTCAATAAGGCTTATTTAAATACTTATTTTCTTTAAATAAACAAATTGTATAGTATATTAGAATATTTCTTATGAAAATTGGTTTACACACGAGAAATGCAAAAACAAATATGGACTTTTTTCATAGTGTTTGGAATTATTCGAGTGCTTTGGCAGTGTGTTATTGTTGAAAACATTGGTTAATGGCCATGATATCATCATCTCTATCATTGGCATCCTCTTCGTTCATAATTTTTTTCATTTTGTCGATTATAATGTTATGTGCTGAGAAAATGGGGATATGATACTAGAATTAATGATAGGTGCATCATTTCTAGTTCATTGGCACTGCATCATATGCCATACTCTTAGCAAAAAACATTTTGATCGAGTAGAGGCTCTTGGTAATTCTAGGTATTCTCTTCGAAACGTTTTAGTGCAATTGGATCATAACGAATTGGAAAACAATATAATCTCTTTTTCTTTGTAGATATTCCTTTAACTCTTCTCTGAATTAATATCATGGAATTATCCATTACTGGTGTGATTGTTGCACTACTCAGTTATTTTATTGACTTCGTTCTATTTTCGTAGTTTTATAGTTGTAGAAAATTTACAGGACTCGTTATTTTCAGCAGAGGATCATTACATTGTGTTGAGGATATTGTAATGTGTTGTTAGTGTTCAGAATATTTTGTCTATTATAATGTTATGTTTTGAGGATCTGGCGATCTTATATTATAATTAATGACAAGTGCATCATTTATATTTCATTGGAAATGCATCATATGCTCATATTCTCAGTAAGAACATTATGATCGAGTGGGGCTCCTGATAATCGTAGGGATTCTGTTCGAAGCATGTTGGTGCATTTGGATCATAGTAGACTGACAAAAAATATAATATTTCATTTGTTCTAGATAATACTTTAGCTTTTCTCTGAATTATTAACATGACATCATCTATTGCTAATGTGATTATAGGAATTTCCATTTTCAGTAGATGATTATTGTACTGGATTTATCATTAATAATTGCTAATCAAGATTGATACACTTGTGTGTAAAAAGTACATGAAATACTTTTAGTTTTATTCGAAAAGGATAACTTACATGTGGCATTTCTAAAATTTATAGCAGTTGAGTCAAGAATAATGACAACTATTTTATTTCAATTCAATTGTTATTATTATAGCAATTATGGTAATTATTTTGCATTCTATGAGATTGCTTACTGTAAATTTTGTTGACTTTTTATCGTCAATATTGCATTGAAGGCACTACAATAGTTAAAAACCTAGACTAGGTAACAATGTATGTAGATAACGTTGCGGATGATTAAACTGTGATTAGGAAATAACGTTAGTTTCTTTATTTTACTTAAATTGTCATTATTGTTATTATAGAAATTATGGTAATTTATTCATATTCACATATCAATTGCGTAAAATTACTTATTTTTACTTATGTTGGTTGTATGTTGTCAATATTGCATTCATAACAGCATATCTAGATAACAATGAGGATGATTAGTCTGTGATTAGGAAATAACGTTGGTTTCTTTCTTTCAATTCAATTCTCATTTCTCTGCGAGGATCAGAAAGACAAGTTTCTCTTCTTCATGAGAAAAATTCATGGTCAATTGAACATTGGCTATTTTCTAGATTAATGATATAAGAAAATGCATGTGGGCATAAGTTTCTCTTTGCAAGGAGAAAGAAAACAAAAATTGTGGTTGATTGAACGTTGGTTGTTTTCTAGAGTACTGATTTATTGTAAAAGACATTTTTTATTTTCAATTGAGCTTTGATGACAACTTCAATCTATCTTTGTGTTTTATATGATATTTAGAGATGTCATTCATGCACAATTGAAAGTCAAAGGCTTGTCCATATATGCTTTTCCATTATGTGTAAATCCTCTCTTTTACATAGATCCAGAGCTCTATACAATTGCTTTTACAAGTATGTATTGTAAATCTTATCTACTAGTAGTGACATCCGTTCTCAATGTCTTTTATCCCTATATTTCTCTTTTTCATGTATAATGACCACGTGTAACCATCTTGTGCAGGAGGAATAAACATATAAAGTTAAATAAATATGAAATCACATGATACATTATATCGAATGAGTGATGTTAAGTGGGTCTTTTGTTTAAAAATTAGTGTTATGAGGAAGAAAAGTGTGTGGGAGAACCGTGGAAAGAGGAAAATGAATGTGGATGTGTACTTTGGTGATATTCAATTCCATGCATTTTAATTTTTCATTTTGTCGATTATAATGTTATGCGTTGATAAGATGGGGATATGATACTAGCATTAATGACAGGTGTATCATTTATAGTTTGTTGGCATTGTATCATATTCCCATATTCTAAGCACAAAACATTGTGATTTAGTAGGGGCTCCTCATAATCGTAGCACTTCTCTTTGGAGCATTTTGGTGCATTTGGAGCATAGCAGACTGACAAACAATATAAGATTTTGTTCATTCTCGATATTTCTTTAGCTCTCCTCCAAATTATTAACATGGATTTATCTATTGCTAGTGTGATTGCAGGAATTTCCATTTTTGGTAGAAGATTATTGCGCTCACTTTACCATTAGGACTTGTAGATTGAGATTGATGCACTTATGTGTGAAATGTTTGTGAAATTTTCTAATGTCATATAAAAATTGCATTTTTTATTTCATACACTCGTTCTTTGGCATAAATCATAAATCAAAGGGTCTAAGTTTTATATAGCTTTTGTGGCATAATAATAATAATAATAATAACAGGTAATGTGTTAGTGTGTTTTTCTCATTAGATTAAGAATCATAAATCAAATGTTGTAAGTTTGTAATGCTTTTGTGGCGTAATTTTAACAAGTAACGTGTCGGTAGTTGCATTGGCTAGTTCTTGATCATTGGTTTTTTTCTCTTTTTTTAGGGTAGATGGGGGGCATGCATGTTGCTATATTTCATAGTTCTTTGCGACGTAAGGTTCATTAAAAATGGTTTTATTACAGTGGACAAAATCAAAACTTTATTATAAGAATTGTACATTTTACTTTTCGAGCACATATACAAATTTTATGATATATGTATTGGGTACATTGTGGTTCATTTGTTTTGTGACTCTCTATCTCATCCATAGATAAGAGTTTTATGAGAAATCGTTTGTATCTGTATCATTCTACTTATTTTCTTGTAAATTGTTTATGTTGTGCATGTCCTTGAGCAAAATTTCATAGTTAAATTATTATTACTATTATTATTATTATTATTATTGGAGAAGTAATTTCTAAAGCATTAACGAACAAGTATATTTGAAACATGATTGTTAAATCATTCATGAAGAAGCATTTGTTTACTATAGAAAGCAATGGTATGGATATAATACTAAGGCATTATAATATAATTTATTTCAACATTTTTGCATATAATTTGGGAGATCATGTAGTCGATAATATGCGAACTCTATTGCTTAGTAAAATATTAGCAATAAAAGCTTTTAATGTCAATGCGTTTATCAATTAATCATATAGATCACAAGAAAATGAACAAAAAGATATTTGAAATTTTTTTGCAATTAAAATATAATTTTTAATATAAACATAAAATGCCTCATTATTTGCACAATGAAAACTTGAAAGCTTCTTTCACACAATGAACATCATTCGCACATCTATGTGTCCTATTAACAAAGATTTTTCTCAATGTTATTTTTGTTTATTGACAAATGTTTTGTGTAACATATTTCATAGTTTCAATAGTAAGACCTAGTTCTGCATTTGTAAAAATAGGGTGTAGTGAATGTATACAAAATTGAAAAAGGAAATTTATGCTATTTAGCAGTTTTGAGAACATTATTGAGTTAGAATATGTTTTCATCTATGAAACATATATGGTTAGCAGAGAGTGCGAAGAAGCCATTTTCACTGATACCTTTCATTTACTTGATGTTGTCAATGAGAACTTCCACTGGTCGATTTCATATGAGCATTATGTTAATCTACCAATGGAAGAGAAAAGTGGTAATAATATTTGGACTACTAGATTTGTGAATGTTGCATGTGTTCGAGAAACTTTTTATTTAGGGGAAATTGTTCATTTGTGCGTGATTTTTTTTTATTAAGAAACAAGAAAATTATGTTGTGAATGAAGAGAATGCCTTTGAATGCGAATACATTTAGACAAATATTCAAGTCACTAGAGGCTAATGTTTGCTTACGATTTCTCGAAGAAAATAGTTTTATGATCTAAGAAGTAAGTGAATCAAATTTTATTGTAGATTTATTTTTGTTGAGTCACCAAGTTCCTTCCAATTTGTCTTTTCTAGAAATCTATTTTTTTAATTACCATTTAGAGATTTTTTTTTCACTTTTTGTACTTGTCAAGGGCTGAGAAACTATAACAAGTGTTCCAAAACACATGGTCTATATGCTTTATAAGTCATACAAAAATGATTGTCTATTTGACTAGGTTTATATCATTTCTAATGAAATAGCTTTTCAATTAACCAATGTATCCAAGACCAAAAAGTTCTTCATGGTGGCATATCTCATAATAGCTTTAATTTCAAGTAATAGCTTTAGTTATTTCCATGTAATCCTAAATTGATGATAAATCAAGAACTAGTGTGATTTTAGTATCATAATGCTTCTTCAAACTTTTACCTAATTCAAGATGTCTTTGTGAGGAAAATCAACTACATGATAATTGGACAAGAACCACATCATATATTTGGAAATGTGCAAGTTTTCCTATGTGTCAAAAATATGCATGAAGAAAGATAAAATAATACACTAATTAGAATATATGGGTTTCAAGGTAAGGCATTACTATTGCTGATTTTTTTGCAGACATGTATTTTATTTCTAATGTCTGTAAGAAATACCTTGACTTGCTAGGTATATTTGAAAGAAAAAAGAAAAAACATTTTATTCCTTTGTCATTTACTATATGAGAAATCAGAGTTAAAATTGTTTCCCATGTTACAGATCTGACACAGACTTTGTATGCTTTTAACTTTTGAAGAAATTAAATATTTTCATGAAGAGAGCCTATTTCATGCACACTTGGAAAGAAATGGATACAGAATCTTGTTTTCAAAAATTAGAGAATAGAATGTGTTGATCAGTGGTTGTCATTGATTTCAACCCAAGCAGCACCAAGGGCTACCCTGAACTTGCATGGGATTTTGACATGAATAATTACTCTACTATAAGTCAAGGATCATCTATATGCATTCTACACATCAGGATGTTTCTGTTGATATATGGCATGCCACGTAATTCTTCAATATTTGAGAGATATTTGTGTTTGAAGTTAGTAACCCCAGTTAGTGGGCTAAAACCCTATGGGTTTGTGGCATGGCACTCATATTTGGTTTTTTTTTATTGAATAATCAACAAATAATAATATTTATTTTTCTCCTAAATCCCCCCAACATTCACTTGTTGAAGACCCTCTCAAATCAACACATTCATATAAATAGTGACCCTCATATCCTCCTCTAGTAGGGATTATGTGGCTTCAAATAGGTCATTGTGGCATTTTCACCAGAACGTTTTTCTGTCATGCTTCAGAAGATGAAATTAAAAAACATATGCACCTACATTGTAATGAACCTTGTGACTAAATTCCTGATCTTGGTTCACTATATTTCAGGAGATAAGATCTAAGGAATTTAGGGTTTTTGCAGGCTCACGAATTCCATGTCAAACAGGTGACATTGGGAAGTGTCATAACTTTCTCTATGAGCATTGGATTCAAATTTTGTAAATATTAAAAAAATGAGGACAAACTTTAGTTTGTTGGGAATCATTTTCAAGGCTAAAGGTTGCAACAATGACACGTGGCACTTCGTACAATTTCACTCTATTGAACAAGTATATAATCCAAACATCGTGGGAGATTGGGCATAGCTCTTTCTTGAAGAATCCAATCTTGATCAAAGCTATGGGGTTGGAAATTTGACTCATAGAGCTACCATAGGAAAAAATTTCAGATTCATAAGATTCGAAATTACATAGATACAACAGATTCAATATTAAGCTTCTAGAAGGAAAGAAAAAACATGCCTTCAAGCATCACTATAGTAAGGACCACACATCAACAGTCAAGGGTACGTCTCCTATAAAAAGGTACGTATGATTAGTTATTACATTTGAATTTCGAGTATCATCTTTGACATATGTTTTGCAGGACAACGTAAGTATATACAGGGTCTCGGTTATTTCTCTGTTTCTCTATATGTCATAGTTAGTTTTGATACCACATTTCGGATGTCCTATTCTTGATACTATACATTTGATTCTACAAATTCTTGATGCTACACCAAGTCATCTAAATCTATATGTGTTCTAATTTCATGTTACTTGTCTTGGTATAGTTGATAGAATGGTCTTTGTTGTTGTACTTAGAACTTGGTCCATCAAAAGTCTAGGTTTTGTCATCAGTTTTTATTATACATATCTTTAAGTCAGTTTTGGATATAGTATTGCATAGAGTCTAAGTATCAAATCAAAGGAAGCATTGAATGGGGACATCCTTAAAGACATAACAGCCATCCCGATATAGTGAAGTGTTGTTAAGGAAAAGATACATCATTGTAAAGTTGTAAAAGAGATTTGTAAAAGAGACATCATTGAAAATATTGTAAAAATGTCATTTATGAAGGAGTCATTATGCCTAGATTCGAAGAGGCAGTGTTGGGAGGTATAGGAGTCACTGTTGGGATGATGTCATGGTTGGGTTGCAAGTCATAGAGTGATTGGGTATTGTGCCAAGTACACGAAAATCATTGTACATCTTATTATATCATGGATTGTTGTCCTTGGTTTAGGAATCTACAACCTTGTCTTATTTCAGTCACTATAAGGTGGTAGGGATGTGCTAGGTAGGTGTATGAAGTCACCTATAGGTTGCAGCCTGTGAACAATTCAGGGTGGTAGGGTGGTGTTAGGGTGAGTTGTGGCTCGCTAGGCTGTTGGGGCATCCATTCAATTGATTACTAGAGAAACTAGGGCGCTGGGGCTTCCTTCCACTTGGAGATGGAAAATAAATTCTTTTCTAGAATTCTAGGAAGTTGTTGCTTTGAATTCAGTTGGGACTAAAGATTAAAGAATTTATTAGAAAAGCATTCGATGGTTTTTGACTTGCATGGGGTTTTCCACCTAACATTCTTTTGCCTATTGTTTTCCTTTATTTACTATTATTACTGCATAAACATTAATAATAATTGAATATTAACTAATGCTTTAAAAGTATGTAAAAGTGCTAATTGCTAAGGAATATTGATTCGCCCCCCCACCCTTAATATTTCAAACAATTGGTATCAGGGATTGGTTGCTTCAATAGTAGTCTAACAACTGGAAGGAGGTCATGGAGTATACTAAGAATAAATTTCCTTTGTTAAATGGAAATAACTATGCACTTTGGAGTGGAAGAATGTAGATTCATTTGCTGGTGCAAGGATACGAAGTATGGGAAATTGTTGACAAAGGCTTCACACCTACCCAAGATGAAAATACTAAGAAAAATATGATATATAATGCAAAGTCTAAAGATATTATTATCAGTGGGCTTATTAAATCTCTTTATCTTAAGGTATTGAGTTACAAAACTGCTAAAGAGGTATGGGGTAAGCTTGAAAATATATATGCATGTGACTGAAATGTGAAAGAAGCAAAGCTTTAATTTTTCAGGGAAAAGTTTGAACAACTCAAAATGAGGGAAGATGAAGATATTGCTACATATTTCCAATGTGTTGATGAAACAAAAAATACATTGGAAGGTTTGGGAGAACATGTTGAAATGAAAATTGTTGTTTGAAAGATCCTTAGAACCTTGCCAACAAGATTTAACCCTAAGGTATTTGTCTCAGAAGATAGATCGAATCTAACCAATCTCAGCATAAATGAATTGCATTGAATTCTTATGGCATATGAAATGACGATTGAAGAAGAGGGTGGAACATCTCACTTAGAAACATCTTTTTCCACATCCAAGGAGGATGGTAAGGACAAGAAGACTCAAGAATAAAAAACTTGCAGCTGTAAGGATGATGAAAAGGAAGAAGACGAAGAAGAACTCTCACATAAAGAATTCTCCTACTTCAAAGCAGAAAATGAGAACAAGTATGGTAAAATTCAAAGGTAAACTTCCATTAATATTTTTTGACTATGGTGAGGTCGAGAATTTTGTAGCCAAATGTCCTCACAAAAATGATGTTGTTACGAATGGAAAGAAAGGTCCTAGGAAGTTCAACAAGAAAGGTAAGAAGAAATGGTTTAAGAAAAATTTCTTCACCAAAGAAGATAGTTCTTCATCTGAAGAAGACAATGATAATGAAGAAGAATTCAACATAAGAGTATTATTTATGGCCAAGCATAATAAGCAAGAGGGACCTAACGAAGAAGGAGACGAAGAAGGAGAAATGACTAAGGTTGAATTTTGAAACAATGTGATCACGGTTATCAAAGAGCTCAAAGCCGAGAAGAATCATGTCAACACTCTTGAAGAGGAATTGAAGACATAAAGAGAACATTTTCTCGACCTTAAAATCATGGTTGAAGAATACAAGAAAATTGAAGAATCTCCCATGAAAGAATTAAAGGAAAACAACAAGGAAAGAGTAGCATTGGAAGCTGAAATGGTTGCTCTACGAAAGGAAGTATAAAATGGAAAAAAAGTCAAAACTACGGCAATACTTGAAAGACTTTGGATGAACTCATTAGCAACCAACGATCATACAATGATATTGTTCTTGGTTACAAAGAAACATTCAAAAATAAGTCAAGTCCTATGAAAATTAATGAAGATGAAATGCAAAATCTACAAAGCAAATAGATCTCTCAGCTAAATCAAGAGATCAAGACTCGCAAGAAGAACCTTGGAAGATAATTCCTTGAATAATATTTCATCCTAGGTACCAACCTATATTTTATGGTCATTGTTATTCATGTGGAAGGTTTGGACACATAGGGGTAAAATGTCGCATGTATGTTTGGAATGAATATAATTCCACGAGATCCTTCATAAATGGATATTTCAGAACTAAGAATAATATCAACAAAATTGATCATTTGAGAGATGATTTTGAATGTACAAATGTAACAAATCTGGACATATGGCTATAGATTCTGAAGTTCTAGATAGGTACAACTATTATCGGTAAAACACTAGAAGCAAATTTGTAGGATCACAAGATAGACACGAAACATAATCTTCTATGAAAAACATCAAATTTTACAAATGACATAACTATGGACACATAGCTCATAACTGTAGGTAGAATATGGAATCAACCATGAATTAAAAGCTTGACAATGAGAATAAGAAGGTTTGGAAAGGAAAATAGGTACAGGATGAACAAGTACACAATGAACAATAAAAGAAATAAGGCAATAAGGTCCCAATAGTTATGCTTTCATGATTTGTAACAGAATTTGAAGAATCAACAACTACTTTCGTTAATGAATCGAGTCAACGCGGTCCATTAAATGACACACTATTCTGAACAGTTCAACTTATCAACTCCTAGAAATTTGAAGATGAGGAGTCTATGCAACAGTGTATGACACAAGTCTACGATGAATAGATAGGTATTTTGAACAAGATGGCAGTTTCATTACATGTTCGAGGGGAGAAGAATAGTTGACATATTACAGATTCAAGAAAGGAAGTGATGACAAGCAATCTCTATGTGAAAGTGGATCCAGAAAATCTAAAGATTATCGAGATATATCAGCAGGATAAAGGAATATTCATATATCAAATCAAGTACATCAAGGAAATGCTCAAGAAATTCAATATGGAAAATTGCAAGCCTATCCTTACCCCCATGGTAACAGGTTACAAGAAAATTCATCAACAAATGTGGACCAAATGTTGTATAGAACCATGATTGGTAGTCTCCTATATGTGATAGTCTCCTTTCCACATGTGATGCAAGCAATTGGACAAGTAGCACGATTTCAGGCAGCACCAAAACAATCTCATATTATTTCCATCAAAATAATTCTTAGATACCTTAAGTGTACAATGAAATATGGTCTATGGGATCCCAAAGGAAATGATGTGGTTATCCAAGCTTATACAGATGCAGATTGGGTAGGAAGTGTGGATAATCATAACAGTACCAGTGGAGCAACATTCTACCTAAATGGTGCCTTGTCTCATGGTTAAGTAAAAATATGTCTTCAATCTCCCTATCCATAGTGGAATCAAAATGCATCACAGTGGCAGCTTGTTGTACTCAAGTTATCTAAATGAAGCAAACCTTGAAATATCTTTAAGTTAAGTTTGACGAGCATATTCCCATCTTCTGCGATAACACCAGTGCAATTAGTATCTCCAAAAATCTTGTGATCCATTACAAAAAAATCACATTCCAATCAAATATCATTTTGTTAGAGAGCAAGTCACTAAGAATAATATCAAGCTTGAATATTTTGGCATAAAGGAACAAATTGCCGACATATTTACCAAACCATTACCTCATGAAGCATTTGAGTATCTTCGCCAAAAGCTTGGGATTCTCCCAAGTTCTCATTAGAATCTTTCTCTTATCTAACAAAGTAGAAAGGGGGTAGTGGAGGTGTGTATAGGTCCACAGGATGACATTTTGTCAGGGGGAGTTACCCTTTTCCATTGATGACAAAGGGTGAGAGAAGGTAGTAGGAAGAGGTGTCATGATCGTAGGGGGAATACTTGTGTTGCCATCAATGCCAAAATGAGAGATTTTTTATCAATGGTTATCATTAATGTCAACCCAAGAAGCACTAGGGGCTACCCTAACATTTCATGGGAGTTTTGACTTGATATATTACTCTATGCTAAGTCAAGTATCCACTAGATGCATTCTACTCATTGGTATGTTTCGTTTGATATATGGCACGCCATGTAATTCTTCACGGTTTGAGAGATATTTGTGTATGAAGTTAGTAATCCCAGTTAGTGGGCTAAAACCCTATGGACTTGTTGCATGGAAATAATAATTGATTGTAGTGATTGAATAGACAATAATTAATAAAAAAAATTCTCCTAAAATATCTCCAACGTTCATTTGTTGAAGACCCTCTCAACTCAAGACATTCATATAAATAGTGACCCTCATATCCTCCTCTAGTAGGGATTTTGTGGCTTCAAACAAGTCATCGTGGCAATTTCACTCTAAATTTTTTTCTGCAAAGCTTGAGAAGCTGAAATTAAAACTCATTTGATCTAAAATATCGATGAACCTCATGATGGAATTTCAGATCTTGGTTCACTATATTTCCAAAGATATGGTTTGAGGAAGTTAGGGTTTTTCGAGGCTCCCAAATTCCATGTCAAATAGATGACGTTGGGAACATCATCATAACTTTAACTCCGAGAATTGGATTCAAATTTCATAAATAGTGACAAAACGAGGAAATATTGTAGCCTTTTGGGTATCATTTTCAGGGCTGAAGATCAGAACGGTGATACGTGGCACTTCGTACAAGTTAGCTCTACTGAACTAGTCTATAATCAAGTCATCATGGGAGATTGGGCATAACTCTTTCTTGAAGAATCCAATCTTGATCAGAACTATGCGATTGGAAAGAGGACTCTGTTATCACTCAGGCTGTTCTCTAAGCTCCTCAAAGGGAATACGGCCGAGGTAACCACAGACTAATCTTTTCGTTGTAGATTCTAGCCAATGTACAACCAGAGAGGGCTCTCTCTTTACGATTTAACTTTGTTTTGGAGTATCCTAGGCTAGTTATGAAGCATAAGTTTTTCTTTAATGTTTGGAAGGTGACATTCAATAGAACAAGACTGCAAAGTGTGAGAAGTTTAGACCATTGGGTTAATGGAGTCAATGAAGGTGAACTGTTGGGTATGATTTCTTTGGCAAGAGAAGGGATTATAGAGCAAGATAGTTACTCATGGAACAATATTCAAGCTGGAATAAGATGAAATGGGGTTAGGGAATGAAAGGAAACTAAAAATATTTCATTATGCTAACAGAGGGAACATGAATGAATATTACCAAGGAGCAGCTAAGAATTCCTTAATTATATTCAGAGTGCAAGAACCAGGGAGAAAAGAGAAATAAAGAATTCTTGCCTATGCTAATCCTGTAGAAAACATAAAAAATGACAGGAATTGAACACAGAGTACAGCAAAGTAAATTCTGCATTATTCTTTTTTCCTGCAATTTAGAACATGATACTTAGATGATATATAAAACACAGAAATAATAACACAAGAGTTAAAAACACTTATTGATCCATGAGGTAGCACGAGAATTCTGTAATATATTCTTCTGCCATCAACTCCACAACCAGCATGTTCATCAGCAAAGCATTCGAGCAATCTTTATTCAGAAGGGTTCTCAAAATATACAGCACAAGTCCAGAATGATGTTCACCAACCAACCCCTAATACATCGCTTGGGGAGGTATTTATATACTAAAATATGTACATCCCATATCTCATAAAAGCTCTGAGATAATATCTAAGTTTAACCTATCATAGGTTACAAGCAAGGTAGAAACAGCTAGCTTATGTGGTGCTGGAGGTTGGCTCCTTCAGGGTTTGGCTTGCAGGTGTCCTTTGTAGCTCTGTGCCGACTAATTGTAATAACTATTCCTTGACTTCTAATCTGCTTCTCTTAGTCGACTCCGATACTCTTTAATACTGATTTGATTTATCCTTTAATTCTCCACTGATACTCTTTGACTTGTTTGTATCCTCTTTAATGTTCCTCTGATACCCTTTTATTGCTGAGCTAACCTTGCTTATCACTGTATAGTAAAATAGAACTGCTAACGTGTCCCCTTATTTCCTTTCCCTTGGTGAATCATGTTTCTGACGGTCCATTGGATAGGGTAGCAAGTATCTTTGTTGATCCCTTTATTTCTTTTTCTGTGGGCTAGGAAATCCTTCAGCGCTGGCTCAAACAGTATTTAAAAGGAGGAGGACTGTACAATGGTAACCTTGGTTGAGGCTGTGAGCTCGTTGTTTGGAGCTTTCCTGGTCGGAGGCGGTCGAAACGGTTGAAGATGCGATTTTGGTCCCTTTTATACCTGGAGCGCACAGCGGCGCTGAGTGAAAAAATATAACAAAATGACCTCTTTACCCCTTTAATTAACAAAAATGACTTTAAGCAGGACATTTTTGGTTTGAAGGATAGATGATGTCAGCATGAGGTATAGGATAGACGACATGGCAGGTGGGAGGGTGGTAAGATGTTTTGTCTGTACTGCTTTTGGGGATGAGTGATTTCAGGCTGGGAGAGAGCGATATCAATATATGATGTTGGATGTGTGGGGGTTGATCGGACGGTGGACGGGCAATCGCAATATTGCATCAGCAGAGGGCAAGGGGTTCTGGAGTCTTCATATATATGAGATGTGTGATTTTGCGATATGCAATCAGATCGCATTGCGGATGGTAAGGGGCGAAGGTTTACATAAACAATAACATGATATGTGATATGCGATCGCTGAATCGCATCGCGGAATTTTATCGGAAAAGACAGAGGTGGCAGGGTAAAACTGAGATCTGCGATTTGCGATTTAGATCGCATCACAGAAAATCAAGTGAGCGTGTTTTTATGGTTTTAAGAGGTCGGGGTTTGGTTATTGATCAACCAGATGTTGATTAATTCCTTTGGGCATGGGGAGGGGGCTCTTAATAAGTTTCAAATAAACTTATTAATTCCCAAAGAACATACTTATGGTTATATTTCAACCAGGGTAGGGATACATATTTATATGGGGATTTTTAATATATTTTTAATATATTTTTAATACGGGGAGGAAAATAAAGTGGGATTTATATAATAAAGTTAGAAGTTAGTATGGATTTCGACTGAAAACGCCAAGGTGAATGTTAGGAAACTTAGGCTTTAAAGGGGAATAAGAATTTATACAAGAAATATGGCCAAGCCCTAAGTAAAACAGATTCTTACTTAGGGAAATGTTATGCAATGAGATGAGCGATTCAGTGATATTAAGTAGATCTTAATATCTCTAGGGGAAATTAGTAAATGATTTGGGGAAAGGTTGAAGGGGAGTTAGTCATGCCTCGCTTGCGCTGCTTCAAGGGAATTTTCTTTGCACTTGTGATCGAAGTAAATTTAACACTTTGAAAGACAAAATTTATCACAAGTCTCATTCTGCAACATCAAACTGCCTACCCAGCCTATTACACCTAGCACTTTTTCTTCTTTTTGATTGGGTGTGTTTGAACTAGCAAACACTCACTCTCTTCTTTTCTTTTAGCTGACCTCCTATCTAAGTTTGCACTTATTTCTTCCAGTGACTCAGATATAGCTGTTGAGCACCCTTGTTTCTCTACCTAGCCAATTACCTGCCAAGATTAAACAATTTGGATAGGCTTTATTCTCTATTCTAAGGCAAGAAATTTAAACCTAGAGAAGCCAAGATTAAGTTGTTTGGTCTTCCCTCAACTCTGACAAAAATCATTGTTTGCACACAATGAAATTTTTCAAAAATGGAACAGTAGTGGAATTTGGGCTAGCACACTTTCCTGGCCCTTTGGTTGGGGTTCATTTCTTGCATTTTTCTCTTGGCCATTTCCTTCTTTTTTCCCTTTGATTTTTATTTTAGGGCATACCCTCTTTTCTTTTTTTAATTTTTTGATTTTCTTGGAAATATGGAACCTTTGCAGCATGGAAAGGATGACATATTTGGCACTTTATGAGTTAATCATGAAATATGACACCTATTGGTATAGGAACCTAATAGTGGCTCCACTTGGGGATGGATTTTTAGATGAAAGGCCAAGAACAACAAGTCAGATAGCCTTACATTCAACTATTGTTGCAATCTGAAACTTCTCTTTGTTGTAAAATAAACCAAACTGTATCTCTGTAACCCATGTGCTTTTCATAAGCTAATTGAAAAAATTGCAGCTCTGTCTCTACTGATTTGTTTGAATGTTTGTCATCAATTTGCAGCCCCCCGAGTTTTCTTCTTCTCTTCTTATGATAAACCCAAAAATCTAATACCAAAGGTGACACAGTCCCTTGCCTTTTCTCAAAATTTGCTGCATATTCCTGCTAACTAATCGCTGTAATAAATTGCAAGAAATAAACATTGTTATGTACCAAATACAGTCCTAACATCTTAACCAATTGGGTCAAAATAATGCTTGAGCATCCACCCATTGACTGGCCCATCTTCAGCTTCGGTAGCATCCAGGCTTCTCAAAAAATAGGTGTTGTTTCCTTGTACAACCTGAATGATAATAGGTCCTCTCCATACGAAATCAAATTTGCCATGTTTTCCTTTGTCTTCCCTCCTGGAATCCCATTTCAGCACTTTGTCTCCAATGAAAAAATATTCTGCCTTTGTCCTTTTATCAAACATTTTTTTCAGTTTCTCCTGTAGAACCTGACCTCTTTGATAGACTTCCTCTCTAGTCTGCTACAGGTGAATTGTTTGATTGATTCTCCTCTACATGTCGTTGGGCTCTGCTTGTATTTCTTGCAGCAACTTTATCACTAGGATTCCCAAAGAAGAAGGGAATCTTGCCTCCATAACATATACCAACTCATATGGGCTTGTTCCAAGAGATCTTTTAGTGGTCAATCTGTTTGCCCAAAGTGCATTAATAAGCTTTTTATGCCAATTTTTCTTATTCTCCTCCAAGACATTTTTGATGATGTTGATGAGGCTTTTGTTGGAGGATTCAGCATGACCATTACCTTGAGGGTAATAGGCTGTGGAGTGACCTAAGGTAATATGGTATTTGTTGCAAAAACTGATCATTCTCTTGGATTTGAAAGGAGCAGCATTGTCTGTTATTATCTTTTCTGGACAACCAAATCTAGATAGGATATTGGTTTCTAAGAATTGCATGATGATTGAGTCATTGGCTTGCCTACAAGGGATGGCCTCTATCCACTTGGTAAAGTAATCTGTGGTTGTCAAAATCCATCTATGTTGGCCAGAAGATGAAGGGTGGATCTCCCCAATGAAGTCTAAACCCCATTGTTGAAATGGCCTTTCAGTTGAAATGGGTTTGAGGGGCAAGGGCAACAACTTTTTCTTGCCTTCAAAGATTTGGCATCTATGGCAAGACATTACAAATTCCTTCACATCAGCAAATAGGGAGGGCGAATAAAATCCAGCCCTTAGGATTTTATCAGCTGTTGATTTCCAATACAAGTGTCCACCACAGTCTCCTGCATGAAATTCCTTGAGAACTTTGTCAGTTTCATCAAATGTTAGGCAATTAAGCAAAATACCTTCATGATTTTTCCGAAACAACACATTATCTATGATACAAAACGTTGAAGCTTTCATTTTTAAGAATCTCTTTTTAGTCTTGGATAACCCTAGAGGAGCTTGTAGGTTTAACAATACAAAACATATGTCAGCATACCAAGGGGATTGTAAAAAAGGCTTGATTGATCTATGGAGTCACCATCTCCTGTTCGTTATCCAGTTCATTGATGTCAAGGGCTTGAAAGTTGGTTTCAGTCATTAATTTGGCTAACCCTTGTCCTATTATGAGTTTTTTTTGCTTGATTTCAATGTCATACTCTAGAATGTTGGCTATCCATTTCCCCCTTTTTCCTTCAATTCCTTCTTGAGTAAGAATATCTTTAACCACTGCATTTGGAACATAGGCAATTATATGAGAGTAGAGGATATAAATTCTGAAATCCTTGATGGCTTTTACAAGGGCATAAGCTTGTTTTTCCATGATTTGATACTTCAAAGGGGCATCTCTAAGTGCTTTGCTGAAAAATGCAATGGGCTTCTCACATCCTTGGTCATCTTTTTCCAATAGGACAACAACAATAGTATGCTGAGAAGCAAAGGAAAAGATCATGAAATCTCTATCAAACTTGGGGCTTGTGAGGACTGGTGTTTTTGTTAGGGCTGTTTTGATGTCCTCAAAGGCTTGCTTGGCTTCCATTATCCATTTGACTATAGAATCTTTCTTCAGCATATTGTTCAACAGTCTTATCAACTCAACCAAGTTGGGAATGAACCTTCTTAGGAAGTTGATCTTCCCTAATAAATCTTGCATCTCTTTGATGTTTCTTGGGTGAGGCACTTGGAGGACAGCTTGAATTATGTTCGGGTCAATTCTTATACCATATTTTGAAATTATGTGACCTAGGAGTTTGCCTTCTTCTAGGCCAAACAGTGATTTCTCAGGGTTCAATGGTATGCCATATTTTCTGCAAATTAGGAACACTTGTCTGAGATGTTTTAAATGTTCTTGGTCAGATTTTGAGAAAGCAGTGAGATCATCAAGATATACGACTAAGAAATCATGGATCTCTTTGGCAAAGGCTATGTCCATTGCTCTTTGAAAAGTGGCCCCTGCATTTTTGAGTCCAAAAGGCATCCTCACATATTTAAAGGTTCCCTAGGGTGTTGTAAAGGTCGTTTTATCTTGGTCATCTGGGTGGACTAAAATCTGATTAAATCCTGAGAAGCCATCTAACAATGAGATCCTAGAAGCCCCCACTACCCTTTGTAGGATATGATCCATTTTTGGTAAGGGGTAGTGATCTTTGAGAAAGACTTTATTCAAATTTCTCAGGTCAACACAAAGCCTTATCTCTCTAGTTTTCTTTCTGGTAGGCACTAGATTTGAAATCCACTCTGAGAACCTGATAGGTGCAATGATTCTGGCTTCATACATTCGTTTAACTTCTTTTTCAATCAGGGGAAGGAGGACAGGATTCACCCTTCTAAGATTTTGTTTAAAAGGTTTCTGATTTTCTTTCAAGGGTATAGTATGTTGGATGACCGAAGTATCATAGGACTTGAGGTCCTCATAACTCTAGGCAAAAACATCTTGGAACTCTTTAAATAAGTCAATGTATTTTAACTTCTTATCAGCAGGAAATGCTTTGGAGAGTTTTAGCATTTTGGGATTTTCTGTGGTTCCAATATTGCAGTCCTCAATTTCTGCATTGAGAGGTTGCATCTTTGGCTTTCTAGGAATGTCATTTGAATCAAATATGTCCTCCAAGGGAGTTAAGCCTATGGGTAGGAAATTATCCTTTAGTTCGATTACTTCATATTCTTCCTCAACAATTTCATTAAAATCTGTTTGTTTTAGCTCTTGTAACTTTGTACAGTCAAAGGTTGTTGGATGCAAAATCAGATTTGATGTTTTAGCTGATATGCTTTTCTCACTTTGGTCTGTTTGTTGTTGATCCTCAATGGTGCTTGTGTCAATGCTTATAGACTCCAAGGGCTACCAGAGGACAAAATTTTAGACCCTGGAGATTTGAAATTACTTATATGAAAAAAAAAAGTAAATACCAATCTCCTAGAAGGAATGAAAAAACATGCATTCAAGGATCACTGCAATAAGGACCACACATCACCGATCAAGGGTAAGTCTCCTACAGCAAGGTATGTATGATTAGCGTTTACATTTGAATTTTGAGTATCATATCTAACATATTTTTTTGCAGGACAACGTAAGTATATATAGGGTCTCGGTTATATCGCTATGTCTCTATATGTCAGAATTAGTTTTGATACCACATTTTGGATGTCCTATTCTTGATACTACACATTTCATGCTACATATTCTTGATGCTACACCAAGCCTGTTAAATCTATATGATGTGGTATGTTCATGTTACTTGTCTTGTCATAGTTGATAAGATGGTCTTTGTTGTTATACTTAGAACTTGGTCCATCACAAGTCTAAGGTCTGTCATTAGTTTTAATTATATATATCTTGAGGTTAGTTTTGGATATAGTCTTGCATAGAATCTAAGCCTATATCAAGAGTGGTATTATTTGTCTATTGCTACAACAAGTCAACAACAAAAGTAATAAGCACATACCAACTACACATTGTAATTTTAATTTGTATTTATTCATTCTTATGCACTTACGCATGTTTTATAGGCAGAGGTAACTTAAAGGGTATTTTATTTTGTTTTGGGATTGGTTTCGCTGGAAAAATTTTGCATGCAGGTAGAAGAAGATTGAAGTACAACATCAAGAAAGAATTCAAGAGAAGAAGTATCAAATCAAAGGAAGCATTGCACTGGGACATCCTTAAAGACATGACATCCATCCATATATCATGAAGTATTGTTAAGGCCAAGAATCATCATTGTAAAGTTGTAAAAGATTGATTTGTAAAAGAGTTATCATTGTAAATATTTTAAAAGAGTCATTTGTGAATGATTCATTATGCCTAGAGTAGAAGAGGTAGTGTTGGGAGGTACAGGAGTCACTATTGGGATGATGTCATGGTTGGGCTGTAGGTCTTAGAGTGATTAGGTATTTGGCCAAGTACAGGAAAATCATTGTACATCTTATTATATCATGGATTTTTTTTGTTGGTTTGGAAATCCATAGTCTTGTCTTATTTCAGTCGTTATAGGGTGGAAAGGAGGTGCTAGGCAGGTGTACAGAGTCGTGTACAAATCGGGGCTTGTGAACACTTCAGGGTGGTAGTGTGGTGCAAGGGCAAGTTGTGGCTCACTAGGGTGTTGGGGCATCCATTCAGTTGATTACTGAAGAAGCCAGGGCATTGGAGCCTCCTTTCAGTAGGAGCTGGAGAAGAATGCTTTTATAGAATTATAGGAAGTTGTTGCTTTCATTTTAGTTGGGCTAAAGATCAAAGAATTTATTAGAAAAGCGTTCATTGGTTTTTGACCTAGAGGGGGTTTTCCACCTAAAATTATTATGCCTACTATTTTCTTTTATTTATTGTTATTGCTACATAAACATTACTAATAATTGAAGATTAACTAATGCTCTGAAAATATTTAAAATTGTTAATTGCTAAGGAATATTGATTCACCCCCCTCTCAATATTTCCAGCAGAGTGAACAATGTCAAGATGCATTGACAAAAAAACAACTAATCATAAATATTAAAGATGTCATGGAAGTAACAAGTATCAGTGTTTCTGAAGATCAAATTGTACGTTGCATAAACTACGACCATGGAAATCAAGGGCTAATCAAATATGTTGAAAAAATCAACCAAGAATTAGGAATAAGTACTTCTATAGAGAAATTTGTATACTAGATGAATGATATTGATGTGAGTTCATCGTCAAGTGAAAACAGGACAAAAGATATTGCAAATATTAAAGTGATTTACGACAGTCTATCAGATCATGTGAAGCACAGAAAACATGATAGGATTTTTATTTCAAAGAAGTGTATTGTTGAATCATCCAATTTCATATGTGATAACAATAAATTTTGATGAAACTATAAACGAAAAACTTGACAACATTAAGTTACCAAATTGGATCATTGTTTGTTTTGCTAAAAGTTAAGAAAGAATAACACAAATTTCCAGTGAATCTATTATTTTTTTTATCATGGTTCCATCACATTATGAAATGAAAATTATGGAAATAGCAGTAAACAAATGAATATTGAAAAGGTAAAGCATCACAACAATAACATTTTAGACCAAACAAAAATGCAAGTTGATTTGTCTGGAGCTGCGATCACATCGCTTATGGAGCTACATCAAATTACCAGTAATGTGCTTGTAGAGTCTCTTTGTCAACTGGAAGCATAAAAGCTTAATCTTAAAAACAAGAATAAAGGAGCTAGAATATGATATCGATCTACAAATATCAATTCCTATAACTATTGTTCGTGGCACATCATATAGATTTTCCAAATCTACCATTTTCCTTAATGCAATGAAAACATATACTATTAGCAATATATGACAAAGAATACAAATCATTAAACATGCATGGAAAGTATATTTTTATCTGAAGCACTTGGGACAAAGAGCTAAGTCATTTGTTGAGTGCATTGAATGTGATCTCGAAGGAGACAAATATTTCGTGAATAATGACTTATTGCTTTCACCTAGAGACTTGATTTACTCTCTCATGCAAAGAAAAGAGAGAAGAAACTACCAAATGCTAATCAAATAAAAAAATCAAAGCTATATGGTCTCAAAGAATTAGAAGAATTGAAAACATTATTTATCAATATCAAAGAATAGATAGTCGAAGGGAAGATGCATATTTCAAAGCTATATAGATTGTGAAGAATCTGAATGACCTACGTATGACATGTGACTCTAGTTTAATTTCAAGAGAAAATTTAACAATTGAATTGGATAAATTGAAATATTCAAAGGGATCGGAATTTGATAATATAGCTTATTTTAATACACATGAAGTAAGGGAATTGCTAATTGGATTTGTTAATGTTAATGAACAAAATTATGTTTTGGATGTGGAATTGCAATGCGAGGTCACAAAAATTGAGGAAGATATATTTATTCAAAGTGTCAAATTGCAAATTACAGCTGCTCCTATGAAACATTGCATATAGGAAGAGTTGAAGAAATTGTTTCAAGAAACCAACAACTCTAAAAACAATTAATAGTTAACCAATAAGCACATAATCTTTTTACATATTGTAAGTTCTCTTAAATCTTGGAATGTTTGCTTTTATGTTTACTCGTGATCAAATGTTAATATATGTCTATATTTTCTTATAAATTAATTCAATCTCTCGATGTATTTTTTTGGTTTTCATTCCAATTGTCTTTTCATAGAATTGTTTACGGAATTGCATAAAGGTTTTGGTAAACTCTTTACAAATCGAATGTTGTTTTCTATATGCAAAGTTGTCGGGGTAGTTTACATGTGCACATGGTTTTCCTCCTTCTTCTTTCTTTTCTTTTCATATCTCTTTTTCAAAGTCACATTATCATTTATTATATGTATTTAATTAATTGCAGAACAATGTTTCTTATTTTTTTTAAATGCAAGAGTGCAAAGTTAAAGAGACAAAATAAGTAGAATGACAACTTTGAATATGCTAGTGAACTGCGATATCAAAAAAAGTGTTGCTATCAACATAATAGCTAGTGTGAGTATCCATATGGTATTATTGTTATTTAAATCATATACCTTATTGTTAAAAACCCATTGCCTTGTGCAAATTTTGACATTGTTTATCAGTTTTGTGAACAATTCGAACATGATTGTTTTTTTGTTGATAGAAATGGAAATGGATATGCAGTAATTGTTTTTTACTATTAGAAATTTGTTTAACCTTTGATGTTTATTTTGATCATAGCTATCATATTACAATTTGGATGTGATTGTAATTTGAACTTGACTACAATGTTGATACACGAATGATATGATTTATTTTCTTATAATACTAATAATAAAGACCACTTTTTTACTTTGAATATTGTCATCTAGATTTGACCAATCTTTGCAATTTTCTTCTATTCTCTTATATATAAACTATATAAAATTAACATTAATTTTTTTTTACATAAATAAAAATAATCTATATCTAACCCCTAAAATCATTTTGTATTCCACAATGAAATCTCTTCTTTGAACTCTTCGTCCATGCGGTCCCGCCATTGTTTTTGAAAAGAACTCGCAACCGCTATAATTTTGTCATAATTGAACATATCATATATGAAATGACATTTAAATACTTTTATTGTTAGTGATATAAAATGTGGTTTTACTACTATATATATGCTATTCATTAAGTAGTGATCATCATCAATGTTGGAATTTTTCTATTACCTATGGTAGATATGTTTCATACGCTTTAGAAACCAATATTAGGACAATTCAGAACATTCACTCTGTAAAATTGTTTCGTTATTTTCTAATTTTGGATTAGATAATTGCACATTTGGTCATTGTACTCATATTATTTGTTGGCTTGAGGGGGACTGACCCAGGTGTAGAGTTATTTAGCCAAACAAATCCTTGTACTACTGGCTGTTTTGGTAATAGCCCACAAAGCACGGACTGAGGTCTCACCCGAAGCAATATGGGGCGATGCTGGAACCAAGTTTTTGAACCCTTGAGATTCCCGAGGGGTTGATCTAGTCCAACTGTGAATACCTTCACGCAGGTTACTTCACACACTTTCTTGACCTGCAAGGCCTTCACGATCAGTTATAGTCGTCTTCGCGCAACCCTAACAAGGGGCTGAGGTTTTTTCGCACTACTAAAGCAGTGATCTGCATTATTTCCCAAAGTTACACTGTGGATCTTACTTATCCTCTTATAAATATTAGTCAACTTCACGTAAACAAATACTTATCTTATATTCGCTTATTCAACGCATTCATATGAGTTCGCGCAACAAATAAATAGTAAACTTGCAATTCATACCCAATATACTTCAATGCATAAAATAGGAAAAGATGCATAGAAATAATGTAAAGATTCTCTTGATTAATGCTTCAATCGGTTACAGACTCAACCTACCCTGCGCACTCAGCTGCAGGGGTCCGTGTACTCAGCTATGGACTACTAGGCCTCTGCGCACTCAGTTGTAGAGCCTTCTCCTACTCCACTACCTGAAGACATGACTTGACGCTTCAACTAAGACTCAATTCATCATCATTAGATCTTACAAACTTCTTAGATTCCCTTTACACTTAGAGCTTCGCTCTATTCATACAATCCCATGGTCTACGGACCATGGGTAGAAATCTCAAGCCGACATTACATTACAAAAGTAAGGTCAAACAACCCTATGACTCAATTACAACTTCACACTCCACGCCCACAAATCGCATAGTCTTTACATTAGACTTACTCAAAGCTTGGGCTTCAAACCGCAAAACGTGCCTTGGAGGATCCCGCGCCCAATAGGCCCCCACCACAAACATCATGACTCGCCCTCGAGTCACTCTTTTGGTGTGGAGATCTTCGCACAAAGACCACCCAACTATGCTTGAACTACTGCAAGGTCAGCAACACACAGAGCAGATGCCTGCTGTATCTCCTGGACGTGTTGTTCGGAGACCGCTGTATCTGAACTGTGTCATTGTATCTGCTCCTATGTCCCCTACATCTATTTATAGTCCCACACCTCCTTTTTGCTGCATGGAGTGCTAAGATTGTGCTTCTGTTGGCTATTCAAATATTTAGGCCAACCATGTATGGCTTCAACCAACTACCATTCACCTTGCCTAGGAATGTTATCCATTTAGCTTTACCAACTGCATCGCGCCTCTGTCTGCGACCTCCTTAATAACATACGGTCCCAGCCAATGCATTCTAAATTTTCCTGGGAATTTATCAAACTTACTATCATACAGTAACACAAAATCATTCACCTTAAAGGTGCTCAACTTAATATGTCAATCATGCCAGGCCTTTTCACACCGCTTTTGTACCTGGTAATGGAATCTAGCCAGAAACTGTTCTTCTTTGAGTTCCTCCAACCGCGTGAACCTCTCCTCCAGGGCTCTGTGGTCCATCATACATGTGAGTATTGCTATGCATATACTAGGCATGACATACTCCATTGGCATTACATCTTCCACTCCATAGACCAGCCGGAAAGGTGTTTATCCCGTCAGTTTCTTGCACATTGTCCTATAAGCCCATAATACTATAGGTACGCACAGGTCCCAATGACCTCGCTACATGTTGCATACTTTGGTCAACACAGTCTCTAGTATTTTGTTAAATGCTTCTACTATCCCATTGGCTTGTGGGTGATATGGTGTAATTTTCTGATGATACACCTAAAACTCTTCTGTCAGTGTGCTGATTGTTTTGCTCAGGAAATCTGTACCACAATCCCTCATTAGGATCTTCGTACATCCAAATCATGTCAGCACATGTTCAAACAAAAAATTTGTGGCTATCGTGGCTGTGTAATCTTTTACGAACTACGCTTCTGGCCAACGAGTCAGGTACTCTGTCACGGTGATAACATATCTCGCGCCCGTTTTTCCTTGAGGTTTGATAGGTTCTACAAAGTCAATCACCCAATTTTCAGAGGGCTACACATCATTTGCAGTTTCAAAGGCATCTCATCCCTCCGTGATGGTCTACCTATTCTTTGACTTACATCACAGGCCTTGCAATGTACTTTTGAATCTTGATGAAGGGTCGGCCACCACAACCCTGCGTGCAGAATCTTCTTTGTGGTCGCTCTCCCTACATTGTGTCCTTCAGCAATACCCCCATGCACATCCACAAGGATATGACTTCATCCAAGTCCAGGTACACACCTTCACAGTATCTAATCATTTCCCATTTTATATAGGTGCCCTGAAATGATAGAAAAATTTGTCGTGCGCACCACTAGTTGCTTCCTCTGTTGGACAGAGTACTCTTTCGGCACAGTTCCAGTCGTGAGAAAGTGTTAGGCCCCTATACTACTAGTGTAACCCCTTATTTTTATCAGTACAACCCCCTGATTATATTGATGTACCCATGTAGTGCCCACATTCTTACTATTGTGCCACATAGAAGCCCACTATTATTATTATTATGCCCTTACATTATTATTGTTATGTTGGCTTTGATTATATTATGACCCCTTAGACTCCTGTATGTAGAAAGGATGCGTTTTCATTTTGTATTGTCCAAGAATTTTTCATTTATGTAATGTAAAGGAGGTTGCCCCCTCGAACAGGATGAATTCTAAGGTGTTTATCTCTCTTTTCTATCTTTTTGTGAGCTGGTTTCATAACGTTTGGTATCAAAGCTTTGGATTCTAGGGTTTCACTTCTCCAAATAGGTCATCGTGGAATTTTTGCTATAACCTTTTTTCTTCGAAGTTTCAAAAGTGAAAAAAACCCATTTGAGATGAAATCATACTGAACCTAAAGTCCAAATTTCAAAGCTTTTTGAGATATATTTTCAGAGATATGATCTGAGGAAGTTGGTCCTTTTGTAGACTCCTGAATTACATTCCAAACAGGTAACCTGGGAAAAATCATCATAACTTTCTCTCTGAGCATTGGATTGAAATTTTGTAAGAAAGTACAGAAAGAGGATGGATTTAGTTTCTTGTATATATTTTTCAGAGCCAAAGTTCAAAGCAGTGACACGTGGCACTTCATACAAGTTCGCTCTTTTGGATAGGTCTATAATCAGGTCATTGTAGGAGATTTGGAATAACTTTTCCTTGGATAATCGAATTTAGATCAGACTGGTGGCGTTGGAAAGAGGACGTAGAGGGCTACTATAGATTGCAATTCCAGAACTTAAAGATATGAAAGTACAGAGTTACATTTGTTTCAAGATTGAGCTCCTAAAATCAAGAAAAAGCAAGATGAGGAAGTTTGATGGCAAGGATCTGGTAAATTGGACACTTCAGATGGAGCAATATTTTGATCTACATGGTGTACCACTATTTCGAAAGGTATGTATTGCATCTTCATATTTAGAACCGGATCAATTTTTATGGTATAAAGGGCTTTGTTCTCGTAACAAGTTGCTACGTGGTCAATTTTCACAGAGGAAATGATAGCACATTATGAGGATACAAAGAGCAACACCTTCTTTAGAGCAACACCATGATAATTGGAAAGAGTAAAAGGGCTTTGTTACATAGTGGAAAGTAAAATTATGGCAACAAGGAAGTCTACCCCTCACAACTGTAAATATGGAAGTGTTGTTTCTTCTAGCCTTCCACAACCTACAAGGGTTACACCACAACAATTTGAGAAAAAATAGAAAAAGGGCTTTGTTACAATTGTGATACCGAATGAACTAAAGGTCATAAGTGTGCTGAGAAGAAATTATTTTACATAGAGTATGAAGAGGAGGAAGAAAAGGATCAAGAAACATCAAAAGAAGAGGATATATGCCAGGACCTAACCCCAAAGAAAGAAGAAATGAATCAGACCATATCTTGCAAAGCATTGGCAGGAATTACCACTCAAACTCTCAAGATAGAAGGACATATCAAGAAGAAAAAGGTGAAAGAATTGAAAGATCACATCGAGAAAGAAGAAATGAATCCAACCATATCTTGTAATTCATTGGTCAAAATTACCACTCCTAAAACTATCAAGATAGAGGCATATCAAGAAGAAAAATGTTCAAGAAGTGAAAGATCACATCGAGCATCGAGAAATGAATCCAACCATATCTTGTAAAGGATTGGAAGAAATTACCACTCCTCAAACTCTAAAGATAGAAGGACATATCAAGAAGAAAAAGGTTCGAGCAGTGAAATATCACATTGAGCATCAACAACAAGTTCTCCAAATTTTAAAGGATAATGTCACTTTGGTGCAAAATTGAATGAAACAACGAGTAGATCAACATCATAGTGAAAAATGTTTTGAGGTAGGTGATTGGGTATTTTTATTGCTACATCTCAAGCAAGCTATTTATGAGAAGTAAATGTTGGCAATACTATATGCACTTAAGAAATGGCGACCTTACCGAATGGGAAGACATTTCAAGGTAAAAATGGATCATGATAGTCTTAAATACTTTTTAGAACAACTATTATATTTAGAAGAACAAAAAAAACGGGTCACAAATATGTTGGGTTATGACTTTGATATCATCTATAGAAAAGGGAAGAAAAATTTTGTTACAGATGCACTCTCAAGAAAGGATGAGGATGTGGAAGCATTGTTTGTGCTATTTCTATTATCCAACCAGATTGGATAAAAGAAGCAAGGGATGAATGGAAGAAGGATGAAGAAGTATGGCCACTTATTCAAAAGTTGCAAAATATCCCAATTCAAACAATATTGCCAGAAATTTAAGAGGAAGGAAAAATCATATTGGAACCTAGAGTAGTCACAGAAACAAGAACCCAATAGCTACGAAATCGATCAATTTCAGAGTACCTCATCAAGTGGAAGAACTTACCTGCTGAAGATTCCACATGGGAGGACAAGAATTTTATATAGAAGCATCAAGAACTACTCAAGCATTGAGGTCAACAATTTTTGAAGGAGAGGGGCATGTTAGGCCCCTATACTACTAGTGTAACCCCTTATTGTTATTAGTACAACCCCCTTATTATATTGATGTATCCATGTAGTGCCCATATTGTTACTATTGTGCCCCATAGAAGCCCACTATTGTTATTATTATGCCTTTACATTATTATTGTTATGTCAACTCTGATTATATTATGACCCCTTAGACTCCTATATATAGAAAGGAGGTATTTTCATTTTGTATCATCCAAGAATTGTTCATTTATGTAATGTAAAGGAGGTTGCCCCCTCGAAGAGGCTAAATTCTAAGGTGTTTATTTGTCTTTTCTATCTTTTTGTGAGCTGGTTTCATAATGGAAAGTGGATTATATCTTCAAAGTGTCCATTCACTATGCACATAGCAAAGAGCTATGCATCAGGTAATCCTTCATCTAGACTAGTAGGTCCTCTCCTGTCTCAATGCACGATAGGTGATCTGGTCCCGCGTTTAGTCGTCCAAGCTTCATAACAACTTCAAAATCATATTCTTGGAACAATAAAAGCCACTTGCATGTGTGCCCCCCCAACATAGGATTATTGACTAAGTATTTTAGCACGGAATGATCTGTATACATATTGAAGTGTCCCCCTAGCAAATAGTGCTGATATTTTTGGAGCGTGTAGACCATAGCCAATCCCCTGCATTTAGTGGTGGAATAGTTATTTTCTGCTTTAGACAATCTGTGACTCGTGAATGCAATAGAGTGATCCAAGCCCTCTCCACCATCTTCTATTAGTACCGCTCCCAGTACTATACACAACACATCAAAATGGACATGAAACTCATCATCCAATTTCATGAATACCAGGATTGGCACAATGGCCATCTTTTCTTTCAGTACATCTAGGCTTTTGTTACAGTGATTGTTCCAACAGAACATGACATCCTTTTTCAACAACTTCTCCATCGGCGTGGTGATATGGGCATAGCTTTTGATGAACTTTTTGTAGTACCATGTATGTCCCAGGGTAGCGTGCATCTGTTTCACACTTTACGGTGCTTCCAAATTCAGAATCACCGCCATCTTCACAACATCTACCATCAACCCCTGTCAGCAAACCACATGTCCCATCAGGTTCCCAAATGTAATGAGGTACATACACTTCTTAAGGTTAAGCATAATGTGGTATCTTTGGCAGGTATCTAGCATCAGGCGTAATCTCGCTACATGGTGCTTAACCAGCTCGAATATAGTCCAATCATCAAAATAAACCTCTCGGAACTTGTGGATATGTTACTTGAATGTTACAACAACCACGTGCAAAAATATGGCAGGCGCGTTCTTCAAGCCAAATGGCAAAATAGTGTATTGAAAGAAACCCCACTCAGACGTGAAGGTTGTCTTGCTCCTATCTTCTAGCATGATTTTGATCTGGTGGTACCCTAAGAACCCATCGGTGAAAGAATATGCTTCCTGCCCACCGACATTTTCCAATACTTCATCTGTGAGCGGAGTTGGGAATAGATCATGTGCACACACACATCATTCAATTTCATGAGATCCACACATATTCTTATCTCGCCCCTCTACTTCTTTTCCTGCACCACCATAAGGCTTACCCAATCGGATTCTTCCACCAGCACAATGATTCCTACTATGAGGATTTTGTCTAGTTCTATGTGGACCTTCTCCTTGTATTTTGAATTTAAGCGGTAAGGCCTCTGCTTAACTTACTTCGCGTCGGGCTTTAATGAGATCCTCATCATTCCTAAGTCTCTGACGATTCCCTTTAAATTTGTGAACTTGGTCAGGAATAAGTCCTGGTACGCACAGAGTAACTCAGTGACCTTATCCACTGTCGTGTCATCCCAATAGTCATCGAGCCTTGCATACTTAGGTTCAGCCTCCGTGCCAATTTTCACCTTCTTTTTCTTTAGTGACGCGGTTATGTCAGGGTCTTCAATCAATGTCCTTGAACCTCGCGATGGCCTTCTGTTTCTGGAATGTTAATTTTCTATGGATCCTTGTTGTCTTCTTTAGCATTTACATTATAACATTCCAATGCATAGCTTAGCTGAGTAGCCCATTCAGGCTTAATCAATTCTATTGGGTCCTATGGTATCCTAAAGATAGCTACTTTTACCTCCTATCGCGTCATTAATGGTGTCCCACCAGTGATCCTCAAAAGTGAAGGTTAACAGGAACCCTTTGCGCTGGATATCTCATTCACCCATTCCATGGTGGAGCTCCGTCTCTATATACCAGTTCATGGGCATAACATCTAGGGTATGATAGAATAGGTGCAACCACTCAGATTGTCACTCTTATCCATATACCTTTGTCCACCTCACTAGGTGTGTGCACGGATCATCTCATTTTTCATACTTGTCTATTAGTCGCATATGAGGCTTCCCAAAACACATGCACATCATTCTCATGTATTCGCGCCAGTCCTCAAAGCTTCCTTGGTGTGTACCCCACCACCTCACAGGCATAGTGCGCAGTACCCACTTCAAAACCTGGAAACATTTATTTTCTGGCTCCTCCCTTTCAAATCTATCCAAGAAAGCATCTACCTCACCTAATCTATCATAAGTAGGGAGATCTCTCACTTCTATCGGTATGCAGTGTAGTCATCTTGTCATCATATTAGAGTTCAACGTGGTTACCTCGCATAACCGGTTCTACCATCACTATATCTCTTCCTCCAAATCTGAAGTACATGAGATTTCGCACTCCCATGAGATTCATCCATCTATAGTGGGATTTAACCAGTCTTTCTCTCTCATGGTTATCTTGTAGATTCAGTCCAAATTGTCTTCACTTTCATAGTCGTGCACTGGCTCTGTATAGCATGATCCCTCAGTAGGGTCTAAAGATATAACTACACGCAAAGACTTCTTCTCAAAAATCATCTTGTGCCTTTTCATATTAATCACCCTGTTCATGTTAGTGGGCCAATAAATTCCTAAGAGCGCAGGGTAGGGATTGTTGTCATCAACAATCTCTATCACTTCAAATTCTGCTAGCACACTTGCTCCTTCAATATCCACTGTGATTCACTGCAATCTCCGCATAGGTATTATATTTTTTTGGTTCACCATTCGCAGTTGGATAGGAGACCATTGTAGCATATGCCTTCCCATGCACTCCCATGTCTACTTCAGCAGAACATTCGCAACCGATCCTGAGTCCAAAAATATTTGGTCCATCTCATATTCTCCAATCTACATAGTCAACCTCATTTCTCTTCCCATCCTGATCGCATGCTTTCCAATCATTCGGACTACGTGCAGCTCTCCTAGCACAGTCCCAGCACATCTGTTAATGAGTTCCTACAATCATTTTATAGGATTGCTATCGCGCAGTAGCTTTATACATGCTTCTATGAACATCGTAAGTGTAGATGGGTCCATTCCTGGCTCTAATCTATCTTTTCTTCCTGAAGTGGAGGCATCAATGAAGCTCTTCCTATCTTCCATGAAGGTTTCCTTAGCGCGCTCCAAATCAAACTCTTCTTCTTTCGCGAGAGCCTTGTGAACCCAAGTACTATCTTCAAGCTATTTTCCTTTATCATTTACCATCACAATTCCACTTCGGAGCACAATTTTCACATTTGGATCTTCCTCGCATGGCTCAGACCTCATCATCTACACGTTCTGAGTCAGGGGAGGTGGTAGCACTACCTTGTAAGACAATCCTTTGTCTCATGATCAAACAAGGTACAATACATACATGATGGATGTGTTGGATTCGTACAATCACGGGCATAATGTCCTAGCCCTCCGCAATTGTAACATATCAGCTGTCTGCGTCCTCTTCCAGGTCCTCCTCCACCTTAGCCCCGCCTGCGCCCATGAAATCAATTTGCGCCACTCCTGTGTTCTAGTCAAGGGGCCGTGATTCAGCCTGAACTCTATAGGTGGGAGTTCTATCCATCATTGGCTCATAGCTTCTATAAGTTCACTCATTGTGTCCAACCGATCTACAAAAATTACAGAACAACTGTTGCGAATTTTGTGTGTACTTTTGTAACATATGGCAATTGTTCGTAACATGCTTTCCTCCTATTTGACAAATTGTGCACCACAAAGTAGTTGTCGCACTAGGTCTTGCTTGTGGTTCTAGTCTTAACAGCATTGGTCCTCCTCCCATGAGCTAATTCGCAAACACCGGGTAGTGGTCCTTGTCATGACCCTGACCCTTACATTTAAAACACGATACCTCTTCGTGCACTTCTGGTTAGGTTGTCCTGTCTTGTTTCAGACTCTGCATCTCAAGGCATAAGCTTTTCAACTGCACGTGGATCTGATGAACTCCTAGGTCAGGATCTTATCTCGAGGTCTCATGCAGCCTCATCATGATCTCCAAGGCCTCCACCTGATTCGTTAACCTCTGTTGTGATAGCGCATTTCTCAAATGTGGCATTAGTGATGCTACAAACCATTTGCGGTGTTGTGCATCCATCAAAGTCAAATTAGATTCACGAATCATGCACTTGAGCCTCTAATCCAGCTCCCAAGGAGTCTCACCTGGTAGCATTGTGATCATTTTGAATCCAACGATCAACTGCGCCTCTGACTTCAGCCTACTAAATTCTCTGTTCAATGCAAATTGTATGTATGTGATCCTCGCATTCGGATTGTCATTAGAATGCTTAATATACCAGGATAGTGCACAATCCTATAGAGTGTTGACCAACGTCACTTTCTTTATATTATCATCTATAACTCCCTGTGCTTTGCATACAGCTCTTATCACGAACAAAAACTTGTTCGGATCTTCATTTCCTACTCCGTTGAACATAGGCAACTTTATTGTGCTTGCCATATTGACTCACGGTGGTGACAGAGGGGTGAAGATGGAGGTGAAGGCAGTGAAGCTACTAGTGGTGTGGGTGGGGGTGGTATGTGCGGAATCCTCTGCCTTTTCAAATTGATCGCACTTCAGGGTGAGACCTTCACGAGCTCTTCCTTGTTCCCTCGTCGAGGTTAAATCAAAGGGTTATTCTCTGGTCCCTTACTTCCTTCATTTCTGTAGGTTTTTCCACTTCACGTGGCTCTAGACATCAAGGTAATTGCATAACCCTCTTTCCACACAATAAAATTTTAATCCAAGTATTCAGAGACTTTATGTACTTACCTTGCGGTCCTTTGAGAAAGAATCGCTCAGCTTCACTATAGCTAACTAAATTATTTACCACGAACTTAGTAATGAATCCTCCTGTAATCCAATCGATCTAGTAATCAACAATGTGCGTGATCTTATCCTCTAATGCTTCCAATCTTCGCACCAACTCTGGGATCCACACAATAGGATTGTCGAGCTTTCACCTTCCTTTGCTATCTGTTAGCTTCGTGATCCACTCATACAAATCAGTAGGGAAAGATATGAAGAAAATTTCATGGATCTATGTGTACAGGTAGTAGTCTAACCACTCTTCTTCTATCCATCATGGATTCTTGTTCTCCTGCACCGGGAACTCGTGAATTCTCCTGTCCAACCAACCTTCAATTTCCTTCTTAGTTGGATTCCAATGATATGATATCAGACATCTCTATGCAGATTCTGGTCCTAGCCATGGAACCATTTGTTGGCTTGAGGGGGCCTGACCTAGGTTTAGAGTTATGCCAAACAAATCCCTATACTGCTGGCCCTTTCAACATCTCACCCAAAGCAATATGGGGGGTTGTTGGAACCAAGTTTCTACACCCTTGAGATGTCTAAGGGGTTGATTTACTCCAACTGTGAATACCTTTGTGTAGGTTACCTCATGTACTTTTGTGACCTGTGAGGCCTTCGTGATCTGTTATAATCACCTTCATGTAGCCATGACCAGGGGCTGAGGTTCTTTTGTGCTGCTAAAGTAGCGATCTGTGCTATTTCCCCAAGTTTCACCATAGATCTTATTTATCTTCTTGTAACTGTTAGTTAGCTTCATGTAAATAGATACTTATCTTATATTTGCTTATTCAACACATTCATATAATTTTGTGCAGCAAATAAACAGTAAACTTGCAATTCATACCCAATATACTTCAATTCGTAACACAAGAAAATATACATGTAAATAATGTAAAACTTCTCTTTACTAATGCTTCAATCAATTACAAACTCAACCTACCTTGCGCACTCAGTTGCAAGGGGCTGCGCACTCAGCTGCAGAGCCTTTTCCTACTCTACTACCCGAAGACACGACTCGATGCTTCAACTAAGACTCAATTCATCATCATTAGATCTTACAAACTTCTTATATTCCATTTACACTTAGAGCCTTGCTCTATTTATACTTTGAGCTGACATTACATTACAAAAGTAAGGGCAGACAACCCTATGACTCAATTACAACTTCGCGCTCTGTGCCCACAAATCACTGAGTATTTACTTCGGACTTAGTCAAAACTTGTGCTTTAAACCCCAAAAATTGCCTTGGGGATCCCACGCCCAACATTATTCAATATTAAAGGAAACTTAGTTGATCAAATAAATAATACAAAATTCACTTTGTAAGGTTTCTTTTGACAAAGTAAAAAGACACTTCCAATTATAGAATTATAGCTTATCATATTTGCTTATTTGCAAATTTCCTAATGTCCTAAAATATAAATTCAATGAGA